>JAANYP010003011.1:259029-550484 GCA_020465985.1 Centrapalus pauciflorus
TTCACATTTGTCGGTCTTTCTTCCACTGCTTTCTCCAGATTTTTCATATTTTTCCTTCTTTTCAATTTTCCTCGAGCCAGTCTTGTAGCGCATCTTATTGTTGGTTGGCTTACGGTAGAACTTCTTTTGAAATGCTTTGGTTAGCAGTGCCATTTGATTTTTCATTTCTTCAATCTCAGAATCTGCAGATGAATCTGAGGTTTCTGATTCAGAAGAGGTACTGCTGACTACTGCCCTTTTTTCCTTTTTCAACTTATATTTGTACTTCTTTTCTGCCAGTAAAGCCAACGGGTCAACAGTCTCTTTCTGGGCTTTCTTCTTTCCTGATAATTTCCTCAATACAACCTCTTGGTAGTTATTGAGGTTCTCAAAAATCATATGAAAATCTATTTCTTCAATGTCCATTGTCTGCTGGATAATCATGGCATACTTCTCCCATTCAGGGTTCAGAACATTTAAGAACTTGACATTTATGTCCAGGTTGGACTTTGTCACTCCATTTCTTTTTCACTTACCAAACTCACAAACCTCAGGTAAGTGTTTTCCAGTAGTTCTCCTTCAGGAGCTCGAAAATTCTCGAATGTCATCAGACTGTTTCTAGCTCTGTTTGTTGCAACTCTATCGGATCCCCTAATAAGTTTACACACCTCATCCCTTATGGATTTGGTGGTTTTTGTGTTTGTGAGACATGTGTAAATGTCATTGGGGATTGAGATCAGTAATAATTTCCAGGCAGTTTTATCCCCTAATTTTTTTTTCTTTTGTGCTTCAGTCAAGTTGGTAACCTCAACTGTCCTTGGTGGAATCGGAGGATTTCCGGTGGGTACTCTAGGGATTGTTTCCATGAATGTAGCTGGTCTTTCTGTTAAGGATTTCAACATTTCTTCTGACAGATCATGAAAGCTTATGTATTCTTGAAACCTCTCCCTCCATTGGACGTATTCTCCCCGATAAAGAATTGGGGGTTTGGTTTTTGATCCCATTGCTAGAGCGTCTTTTGACATTGTGATTGATATGTTGGAAACTGTCCAAGATCTGATGAACTTTGATTGAAATTGAAATTATTGATCAACAGTTGAAAGTTGATCAACCTTTGAAAGAAAGATTAGTATCAAATGATCAACTTGAATCTATAACAAAGTAACTTGTTATAAGCAATAATCAACTCGAATCAAACAATGATAAAACTCGAAGACTCGATTGATGTTGTGTTAAACTCGAAAGAAGCTATGTAAAACTCGAATGAGCTTTGTATAAAACTCTAATTAGCTTGAGTGAAACTCGAATTACTCTTTTGTAAAACTCGAATATACTTGTGTAAAACTCGAATTACTCTTTTGTGAAACTCGAATTTACTTGTGTAAAACTCGAATTATTCTTTTGTGAAACTCGAATTGACTTGTGTGAAACTCGAATAAAACCAAGTACAACTCGACTAAGCTTCATTGCAACTCGATTGAATCCTTGTGAATAATTTCTTTTTGAACTTAAACTTTTGGATCAACTCGAATAAAATTGCATGTCAATTTGAATAAAATGAGTGTCAACTCAAATCAATTGAGAGTCAAGTCGATTGATTAATCAAGTCACCTCGAATCAATTGAGAGTAAACTCGATTGATTAATCAAGTCAACTCGAATCAAAATGAGAGTTAACTCGATTGATTGATCCAGTCAACCCGATTGATTGACAATTTCAACTCGATTCACTTGTTGTCAACTCGATTGACACTTGTTGTCAACTCGATTGACAAAGATAGTCAACTCGAATTACAAATACAGTCAACTCGAATTGCACATAAACTATGTATATATCGAGTTTCTTAGTTTTTCAGATTATTCAAGTCTGAAATTCAAAATAATTGGTAAAACATAGCCATTTTCACCCAAATTGAAATCGAAGGTAAGGATTTTGATTACAAACACTTTTTGTGAAACAATATTGTCCAAAAATAGATCTAGATGTGACTTTTTCTATAGAACAGTGATAAACTTTGGGTTTTTCAAAATTTCAGAAAAATCACTAGATCTTTTTCTGTGTTTGATGAATCAAAACAAGATTATAGTCAATTGAATCGACTACTTATCCTATTCCTTCGATCCAAATTTCAGATTGTATGATCAACAGATTAAAAACCCTTGATGATTTTAGGGTTTTCGAGAAAAAAAATCAAGAACAGTTCGTAATTATCAATTTCAGAATCTAAATTCACCCCTAGAAGCTCTGATACCAATTGTGAATTACAGTTTCTTATCAATCAAACAACAATATCAATAATCAAGAACAATAACTGGAATCAAAACTAACCGAATGATTATATTGCAGATTTGGATGATTACAAAATGGTGAAATGGAATCTTCGTGTACAATACCTTTCTCTGAAATTAATGCGTACAAATCAGCAACTGTCAGAACTACTCTATTTTGAAAGTCAACACTCTATTTATATACATTTATGCAACAATTAACTAATTACAAAACAGACCCTATACTTTGTATTCCATCAACAAAAATACATTCCAACAGTCAAGCTTCATCTGAGTTCGGTTTCATCCGAGTTTCGTGTCAAGCTTCGTCTGAGTTTGGTTCATCCGAGTTTCATTCGAGATTATCTTAGACTTAATCGAGTTTGTTCCTTTTTCAATCGAGTTTGGTTCTTCAATGTTTAAGTTTTCTACTTCTTTATTCGAGTTTATTTCTTTATTATTTGAGTTTTGGCCAACAGTTGTACAAAATTATTTTTAACATTTTTCCTAAGTTTTACTCTAGTTTTACACAAATATTTGATCAAACTTAATTAAAACTTACTTGGTCCTTGAGCCGATTGTTACATCTCCCCCTGTTAAGAGAATTTCGTCCCGAAATTCAGTTTGCGCTTTACATTGCCGGGTATCTGAAAACTACTGAGGGTATTTGGCTCGTATTTGATCTTCGCGTTCCCAGGTAAACTTAGGACCATTCTTAGAGTTCCATCTGACCTTTATTATTGGAATTGGGTTGTGCTTTAGTTTCTTGACTTCTCGGTCCATTATTTTCTACGGGTTGTTCAATGAAGTGCAGCTTATCATCTAGTTGCAGTTAGTTCATGGGTATGACGAGTGTTTTATCTGACAAGCATTTCTTTAGGTTGGACACATGGAAGGTATTATGTACATTACTTAGCTTCGGGGGCAGATCGAGTCAGTAGGCTACCGGGCCAATTCTTTTGGAAATCTTGAATGACCCCGATTGAGCTTTCCTTGTTTCCCAAAACGAATTACGCCTTTCCAAGGAGAGACTTTCAGCATTACTTGGTCTCCCTCCTGGAATTCCAAATCCTTCCGAATCTGTATAATCTTTTTGGTTGTCTCGTGAATGATCTCAGGACCGGTGATTTGACTATCCCTTACTTCAGCCCAACGAATCGGCGATCGACATTTTCGCCCGTAAAGTGCCTCGAACGGAGTAGTCTTAATGCTCGAGTGATAGCTATTGTTGTAGGAGAATTCGAATAACGGTAGGTGTCTGTCCCAACTCTTGCTGAAATCAATTACACATGCCCATAGGATATCCTCTAACGTCTGAATGGTCCTTTCACTCTGACCGTTGGTTTGCGGGTGGTAAGCTGTACTCATATCTAAGCATGTACACAACGCCTCATGTAATGATTGCCAATACCGTGACATGAATCGGCTGTCTCTATCCGATATGATCGATACAGGGACTCCATGCCTTGAGACAACTTCTTTAAGATAGATTCAGGTTAAGTTTTCCATCTTATCTTCTCCTTGATTGGCAAGAAGTGTGCAGTCTTTGTGAGTCGATCCATAATCACCCAAATGGTGTCATAACCACCAGAAGTTTTTGGCATCTTCGTGATGAAGTCCATGGTTATATTCTCCCACTTCTACTGGGGTATTTCCGGTTGAACCAACAGTCCTGATGGTTTCTAGTGCTCAGCCTTAACTTTCAAACACGTTAAGCACTTACTCACATACGTAGTAATGTCAGCCTTCATATTTGGCCACCAGTATGATTCCTTCAGGTCATGATACATCTTATCTGATCTTGGGTGAATAGCATATCTTGTCTTATGCCCTTCATCCATGACCGGCTTCCTCAATCCTCCGAACTTCGGTAGCCAAATCCGATTCATGAAGTACCGACATCCGTCGGTCTTGGTCTCGAACTGTCTATCCATGCCTCTCAAGGCTTCATCCAGCAGATTTCCTTCCTTGACTGCTTCCTTTTATGTCTCGAGAATATGAGAATTCAGGTTTGACTGTATAGTCATGACCAAAGCTCGGACTTTCAAGGTCTTAACCCGTTCCTTTCGGCTCAGGTTATCAGCTACAACGTTTGCCTTGCCCGGATGATAACAGATCTGGCAGTCATAATCACTGAGCAGCTCAACGCAGCGTCGTTGTCTCATGTTTAACTCTTTCTGATTTAGAATATGCTGAAGGCTCTTGTGGTGCGTAAACACCGTGCACTTAGTACCGTAAAGGTAGTGCCTCCGTATCTTAAGAGCAAATATCACTGCTCCGAGCTCCAGGTCATGGGTCGTATAGTTCATCTCGTGGACTTTGAGTTGCCATGATGCATAAGTGATAACTTTATCTTTTCTCATTAACACACAACCCAACCCGTTGTGTGAGGCATCGCAGTTTACCATGAAATTTTTTGTTCCTTCCGGTAAGGACAGAATATGTGCACTACACAACCTCTACGTCAACAGTTGGAATGCCATCTCCTGATCTTCACCCCAAATATATTTCACATCCTTACGAGTCAATTCCGTTAGGGAACCAAATTTCTTAGAGAAGTTGTCGATAAATCGCCTATAATGACCGGCAAGACCTAAGAACTGACGGATTTTCGAGGGAGTTCTAGGGGTTGCCCAGTTCTTAATGGCCTCAATTTTTGCCTGGCTGTTGATTACGTGCCCAAGGATTTTACTTCTCGCAGCCAAAAATCACACTTCGAAAATTTGGCATACAACTGTTCTTTCTCTAGAAGCTCCAAAATTAATTTTAGATGCTGCTCATGCTTGTCTTTGCTTCGAGAGTAGATAAGGATATCGTCTATGAACACAATTACAAACTTGTCCAAATACGGTTTGCATACTGGACTCCTAAGGTCTATGAATACAGCTGGTGCGTTGGTCAAACCGAATGGCATTACCTCAAATTCGTAATGTCCATAGCGAATTCTGAAAGCTGTTTTTGGAATATCCTCCTCCCGCACTTTAACTTGACGATATCCAGACTGCAGATCAATCTTAGAATAATAACTGGATCCTTGCAGTTGATCGAACAGGTCGCCGATTCTGGGAAGAGGGTATCGGTTTTTGATCGTTAACTTGTTCAACTCGCGGTAATCGATGCACATCCTAAAAGATCTGTCCTTCTTCTTTACAAATAAGACCCGAGCTTCCCAAGGTGAGGAACTCGGTCGGATGAATCCTTTATCCATCAGATCTTGCAGCTGATCAGATAGGTCTTACATCTTAGATGGTGCCAATCGGTAGGGTGCTCGTGCGACAGGTGCAGCTCCAAGCATCAAGTCAATCTGAAATTCTACCTGCCTAGATGGTGGAAGTCCGTGCAAGTCCTCAGGAAAGACTTTTGGGTAGTCACGAACTACCAGTAATTCTTCGAGTCGCTTCTCCTTCGATTCCTTCTCCATTAGTTGAAGTAATACTGCTTGACAACCTCTTCGAAGGTATTTCAGCGTTCTTAAACCAGAGATGACGTTCAACTGGTGATTCTTTCTTTCTCCTTGGCCAGTTAGGACTTTCTTCTTCTTAAGTGGTATACACACCACTTTCTTACCACATAAGATCTCAGCATGATTGTCTGATAACCAATCCATGCCAATAACTACGTCGAAACTTTCGAGTTCAATAGGGATCACGTCTATCCTAAAGAAATGATCTGCCAAGTTTAACGTGCACTCCTTAATTAAACTATTTGCTTCAATGAACTTTCCGTAAGCTAATTCTACGGCATAAGCATTATCTAATAGGGAAAGAGTGGCATTCAGTTGCTCACTAAACTTAGCAGATATAAAACTCCTATCAGCCCCAGTATTAAACAATGCAAAAGCATATATATCGTTAAGGATAAACGTACCCGTTACTACGTTGGGGTCTTGACGGGCATATCCTGCTCCTAGTACAAACGCTCTTTCTTAAGCTCCTCCATCATTCCTCAACTTCGGGCAGTCCTTCTTGAAATGCCTGGGTATCCCACATTCGAAGCAGCTCCTTTGCGTGCCGCTATTGTTTCTGTTGGCGTTATACTTACAATCTTGGGTCAGATGACCAAGTCTCTTACATTTCCCGCAAGGGATTAGATAGGGACCTACGTGGAGGTAGGTGCATTGGTTACACAACGGTTTGTTGCTGGTATAGCCCTTCCTTGGCTCAGCCCCAGAAACGAATGCTTTGATGGTTTCGGGCTTCTAAGATTGTGCGCTCGAACCTTTCCCGGGTTTGTCTTCCCATTTTCTTTTGTTCTCCCCTGCCTTGGCCTCCATTCCCCTGGCCACTTGATCCATTAAATTATTCGCCATCCGAATGGCGCTCTGAATTGTTGTGGGGTTGGAGGCGGTGATATTGCCTTGAATTTGGGTAGCGAGTCCCCAAATGTAGCATTCGATCCGTTTGTACTCGGTAGTAACCATTTGTGGGCACAACAGACTCAATTCGTGAAAACGGTTTATGTACCCGGCGACATCCGTTCCCTGCATTGACAAATTCCAGAACTCAGACTCCATCTTTTGCAGTTCATTCCGGGGGTAGTACTCATCCGTTATCATTTGTTTCAACTCAGTCTAGGCGAGTTGATAGGCTGTGTCGATTCCAACAGACTGGACATACGAATTCCACCATGTCAATGCACCATCCTGAAGAGTGTGAGTAGCGAACTTAACATTCTCGTCTTCTATACATCCACTGACGCGGAAGACAGATTCTAGTTTCTCGAACCAGCGAATCAGTCTGACAGCGCCTTCAGTCCCGTTGAAGCATCGGCGCTTACAACTTAAAAATCCTTTTATGCCACACCCTTTCTGAGTTGAGCCAGACCCTCTCGTAGTACGGCTTCCTCCTCCGTCGCCGTTTACGGTGCTATAGCGGTTGGTTTCGTAAGTGGCTATAGCTGCTGCCATTCGTTGCGCGACCAGTTGCTTAATCTCGGCAGTTTACATGGCTCTTTTCGGCGGCATTATCTTAAAATTTAAAGAAAAGAGCATAGTGTGAGAAGTTGAGTCTTAAATGTTCTAATTTTTTAAGGCATACAGTTCTATAACATTAAACACCGATTCATAGTTAAATATAATTTTTCATTAATAAGGGCTTGATAAATAATTTCTTACAATGTGGTCGGGTTGTTACCCGAAAAGTTTCAAGTCCTATTCTAACTTAAATACATACATTTATCGCATATATAGTTCTTATAATTACAATGATAGAAGCGCACTAAGTGTGGGAGTGATCGGGGTCTCTCCCTGCTGCAGGGCATTGAGGCATTGTGTCATCGCCTCGTTGCGTGCCTCGCAGTCGGCCAGTCTCTAACGGAGTTCCTCCAGTCCGTCTTGTTAGATGGTTAGAGCGTGCTGGTTCGCCCAGTAGATATTTGTATTCTGCATCTCTTCAAGCTCAATCCTCGAAGTGATCTGTCCGATGTACTGGTTGAGTAGTCGGATCAGGATATCGTGTTGGGTGGCTATAGCCACTAGTAGAGGCACTGTCTGGTCTGCGGGCTCCTAGGTGATTGGTGGGGTCGGTGCGGAGGATGGTCCTCCGACCTCGAACTGGGAGGGAATTTCCTCCTCTCGCCTCCACTCTTGGAGGGTCTTGGGAATCAAGCCCCATCTACGAGCATCTACCCGTCGCTGCTGCGGTGGGCTTGACTGAGGAACGAGGATTGGGATAGACTCCCGTCTCGGCATGATTACATGCTTTCGGGCCGTGAACTTCATAAGCGGCCCGCTGGGGTGGGGGCGGTAAGTTCGGTGAGATGGAACCGAAGGGCGATATGGGATGTAGGAGGGGGCCACCAGGGATGGTGGGTCCTCTCCGGATGGTTCTCCCCATCCGCTGGAGGATTCATCTTCCTCCATGGGTTCCTCCTCGGATTCCTCCACTGGTTCTTTTGCTTTTGAGGGATCTTCTTCCTCTGATAGGTCTTCCTCCTCAATTGGGTCCTCTTCGGTGAATACCTCCGTGTTCAATCGGCTTGTGGGGGTGTAGTCCTCTTCTAAGTCGGACAGGAATATGATTGTGTGGCTTGACATGTATTCTTTCATCAAGGCCCATTTATAATGTTTAGTTATTTATGGAATGTTTTTTTTTCTAAAATCAGGAAAACTTAAGTGTAGCAATAGTCTATGGTACTAATACAACCTAGTTCACTATAACTATGCACCTGATACCAATCTGTCACACCCTGTTACCCCGGTTGGCAACGACGCGTAACATCGCGGAAGCATAGTCATAATCAGTGAACCACCACTACATGGAGGTTTTCAAAAATACATCGATTTAACTTCAAATATAAATATTGCTTCACATAGTTAAAATAAAAATCTAAAATAGTTCGCACGATACAGAGATTTCAATACATAATTAAAGAAATATTAACAATGTCCAAAAATCTCTGAGGTTTTGAAAAGATGCAACTTCAAAAGTACGAAAGCCTTCGGGTCAAGCTTCATCCGAGTTCGGTTCATCGAGTTCGGTTTCATCCGAGTTTTGGATCAAGCTTCATCCGAGTTTCATTTAAGTTTCATTCAAGCTTATCTTAGACTTAATCGAGTTTGGTTCTTCAATATTCGAGTTTTCTAGTTCTTTATTTGAGTTTATTTTTTATATTATTCGAGTTTTGGCCAACACTTGTACAAAATTATTTTTAACATTTTTCCTAAGTTTTACTCTAGTTTTACACAAATATTTGATCAAACTTAATTAAAACATACTTGGTTTTTGAGCCGATTGTTACAGGGTTTTTGAATTTTCAGAATTCAAGGGAGTTCAATAGATTCTGGAGCTTGAATTGGTTGTACACTCGCAGCAACTATGTGTACATCGGTCGTTGAAATTTCTCCAGAATCTTCAAAAATTGGTTGGTGTGAATGATCAGAGACTACAACCGGATTTTCAGTAATCCTGTCAGGATCCAAAATTGAGACATTAGATTTGGTCTTTTCAAAAGTCTTCATAAAAATTTTCAAAAAGTTTAATAAGATCATTCCTTTCATCTTTCTGCTCCGGTGATGTCACACCCCGTTACCCCGGTTGGCAACGAAGCGTGACGTCGCGGAAGCGTAACCATAATCATAATGAACGACCACTATATGGACGTTTTCAAAAAAATACATCGATATAACTTTAAAAAATAGAAATGTTTTACATAACCCGAAAATGATAAAGAGTAGTTCGCAAGATACAGAGATTTAAATACATAATTAAATTATCCAAAATAATGCAATTAAATCTCCGACGGTTTGAAATTGAGTGCGACTCCTTAAGTGCGGAAGCTTGAAAATACTACCGATGTGATAGACTTGCCTTAATTTCCTGAAAATACACGCTAAAATACGTCAACAAAATTGTTGGTGAGCTCATAGGTTTACACGTAAATCTGACTTGCATGGACAACAATAATAGAGGTTGAATTTATAAAATCATAAATTCCATGTTATGTACTACATATAAACCATCATGCAACCGAAGCTTAATTAAAATGAGTTTGACCTGTGCAGTATTCCCATACGTAATAACGTGTGTTAAATATATATGCACTCGCTGTTAGCCGATCCGAACTAACCCGAATGGGGGACATGACTCCCGATAGATCTATCCACAATATATTCGCGCTTACAAATAAATGCAATTAACGGTTCATGATATAAGGGCTGATGGAACCACATGTGTAAAACGCTTACAAATAAATGCAATTAACGGTTCATGATATAAGGGCTGATGGAACCACATGTGTAATACATAATAGAAATGATGTTGTTTTTGTGTCCATATAAAAACGAAGCATGTATTTCATCCCCAAAACATAACATGGTGAAAATAGGGGCTATGAGGACTCACCTAGATTGCGATGGCAAAAACTAGCGTAAAAAGCTATTTAGCGTGAATGGAGGGATGATGCGTCACGTGAGTTTAATCGAGTCCTAAATGATAATAAGGACTTAATATCTCTAATATATGATGATATGTATATTTATAGATTTTTATGTCTTAAATCACCCAACATTACAAGTTTATAAATAAAAATCGCTTAAAACGTCAAGTTTATATATATATAGTTTCCCAGGTTTTTCGGAGGTTTTTCGGCCTACTTTGAGGCTGTTTTTGAGCAAGCTCCAAAACGTTTTAGGCTTTGGTTTTCAAGGACATTAAACTACTATATACAAAGGATTTTTAGAATCGAGAACGGCCATTTTTCGAGATGTTTAGGTTAGGGAAAAAGCTTGTTGAAAACCCTATGTTGGCCATTTTTTTTAGTCAAACTTTCGGTTTACCAAATAATTTCTGGAGGTCTTAAACTCCTAAATAAATTATAAAAACTTCCAGATCTATAGTTAAGACATAGATCTAACTTTTGAGACAAGAATCAACTCATTTCGATAAGTTATGAATTAGTTATGATTTTTCAAAGTCGATATAAATTTTCTGCCGAAAATCCGCTGTTTATAAACTTGAAATAACGTATGATTCTTGTTGTTTATTCAAAGACTACTTGTATAAAAGTTATAAAACACATATATATCACTTGTTTTCATAATATTAACACTTTTATGATGTTTTTATATATTCATAAATATATTTAAAGGAACAACTTAAAAACAAAAACTAGAAATTTATAAACTTGAGTTTTTATGAAACTTGTTGTTGTTGGTGATTATATATATTATGCAAGACTTATATAAACATAAATGTATGATGAAATAAGCTAATATTTACATACTTTGAAGTATTTAGAGTATGAAATTGAGAAGAAGTTGAAACTCTTGCAAGATTTGGACCAAGAACACTTGAATTTCACCAAGAACACTTGAATTTCACCCAGAACACTTGAATGAAAATGTTTGTAGTGTGTGTGTGTTTGGGATCCGGTTTTTAGAGAGAAAAAGAAGGGTTTTGGTGTGAATAATATGAAAGGGAAGCTCTCTATTTATAGTCAAAAGATGGAGGTTGAATTGATGGTGATAAGAGGGGTGGAGTGTAAGATTTTCTTTGAATTGAAAGGAGGATGGTGTAGAGGGATTTGATGTAGATATGTTGAGTAAAAAAATATTTATCAAGTCCTTTATGTACCTCATATGGGCATATTTTTCAAGATATTATCTTGTATTTTCATTTTTTTTATTTTTGTATAAATGTATTTAGAATGTATTCTTGTATTTCCCTTTTTATGTAAATTGAAAAATACTTTTGGATGCATTGTTTTAGTCTTGCATAATTAATGTTAAGTAATTGTATTAGTGTATGATTAGTGTCACTAACCATAATTTAATTATGTACTTAGTTGAATTAATCCCTCATATCGTAATTTGATCGGATTAATTGATTTCTCGATTCATCGCACCGATGAATTTGATTCCAATTGGGTTGAATTTTCTAATAAACCTTGTTAATCACTTGATTAATTTCTAATGACCACTGATTAGGCTAGAATTGACTATTAAATACAGATTAGGTCATTGTTGCTAACCTGGTTTAGTGCCGATGTTACAGTCTCCCCCTGTTAAGGGAATTTCGTCCCGAAATTAGCTCGTGTTCTCCACTTCTTGAGTATTTGAGAACAGATGAGGGTATTTTTCTCGGAACTGGTTTTCGCGTTCCCACGTAAACTCAGGACCTCGCTTAGAGTTCCATCTGACTTTTATTATCGGGATCCGGCTGTGCTTTAGTTTCTTGACTTCCCGGTCCATTATTTCCACGGGTTTTTCAATGAAGTTCAACTTATCGTCTAACTCCAGCTCGTCCATGGGTATAACGAGTGATTCATCAGCCAGACACTTCTTAAGATTGGACACGTGGAAGGTATTATGAACGTTACTAAGCTCTGGGGGCAGATCGAGTCGGTAAGCTACCACACCAATTCTTTTGGTGATCTTGAATGGTCCGATATAACGAGGATTGAGTTTTCCTCGTTTCTCAAAACGGATTACGGCCTTCCAAGGCGAGACTTTCAACATTACTTGATCTCCCTCTTGAAATTCCAAATCCTTCTGTCGAACATCTGCATAACTTTTCTGTCGATCCCGCGCGATCTTTAATCGGTTTCGAATCTGGGCTATCTTTTCTGTAGTCTCTTGGATGATCTCAGGTCCAGTAATCTGACTATCTCCTACTTCAGCCCAACAAAGTGGTGATCGACACTTTCGTCCGTAGAGTGCCTCGAATGGGGCGGTCTTAATACTTGAGTGATAGCTGTTGTTATGGGAAAACTCGACTAATGGCAGGTGTCTGTCCCAACTTTTGCCAAAGTCGATAACGCATGCCCTTAGCATGTCTTCCAAAGTCTGAATCGTCCTTTCACTCTGACCATCCGTTTGCGGGTGGTAGGCTGTGCTCATATCTAGACGTGTACCTAGTGCTTCTTGCAATGACTGCCAAAATCTTGATGTGAACCGGCTGTCCTTGTCTGATATAATTGATACTGGCACTCCATGCCTTGAGACGACTTCTTTAAGATATATTTGTGTTAACTTATCCATCTTATCATTCTCCTTTATTGGCAGGAAGTGTGCGGTTTTGGTAAGTCAATCCGCAATCACCCAAATAGTGTCGTAACCTCCAGAAGTCTTCGGCAACTTGGTGATGAAATCCATGGTGATGTTCTCCCACTTCCACTGGGGTATTTCTGGTTGAAATAGCAATCCTGATGGTTTTTGGTGCTCAGCCTTAACCTTCAAACATGTTAAGCACTTGCTGACATAGGTAGCAATGTCAGCCTTCATGTTTGGCCACCAGTATATTCCCTTTAAGTCGTGGTACATCTTATCCGACCCTGGATGAATAGCATATCTTGTTTTATGCCCTTCATCCATGATCAGCTTCCTTACTCCTCCGAATTTTGGTAGCCAAATTCTGCCCATGAAGTACCGACATCCATCTGGCTTGATTTCAAACTGCTTATCCATACATCTCAAGGCTTCATCCAGTAGATTACCTTCCTTGACTGCTTCTTCTTGCACCTCGCGGACTTGAGAGTTTAAGTTTGACTGTATAGTCATGACCAAAGCTCGAACTCTCAATGGTTTAACCCATTCCTTTCGGCTCAGGGCATCAGCTACAACATTCGCCTTCCCCGGATGATAACGAATCTCGCAGTCGTAATCGCTAAGTAGCTCAACCCAACGACCTTGCCTCATATTTAACTCTTTATGATTCAGGATATGCTGAAGGCTTTTATGGTCTGTGAACACCGTGCACTTAGTTCCATACTGGTAGTGCCTCCATATTTTGAGAGCAAACACCACTGCTCCAAGCTCCAAGTCATGAGTCGTATAGTTAACCTCGTGAATTGAGCTGCTGTGATGCGTAAGCAATGACTTTATCCCTTTGCATGAGCACACAACCTAATCCATTGTGTGAGGCATCATAGTAGACCACAAAATTTTCAGTCCCTTCAGGTAAGGACAGAATTGGTGCACTACACAATCTTTGCTTTAACTGCTGAAACGCCTTTTCTTGCTCTTCACCCCAGATATATTTTACATCCTTCCGAGTCAACTCTATTAGGGAACCTGCAATCTTTGAGAAGTTTTCAATAAATCGCCTATAATAACCAGCAAGTCCTAGAAATTAGCGGATTTCCGTGGGTGTTCTAGGAGTTGCCCAGTTCTATATAGCCTCGATTTTTGATGGATCAACTTGGATTCCCTGGCTGTTGATCACATGTCCAAGGAATTTAACTTCTCGCAACCAAAATTCACATTTTGAAAATTTGGCGTATAACTGTTCCTTCTCTAACAACTCCAAGATCAGCTTGAGATGTTGTTCGTGCTCCTCCTTATTTCTGGAATAGATGAGGATCGTCTATGAACACTATTACAAATTTGTCCAGATACGGTTTACACACTCGATTCATGAGGTCCATGAATATGGCTGGTGCGTTGGTCAAATCGAATGGCATCACCTAGAATTCGTAATGTCCATAACGAGTTCCGAATGCTGTCTTGGGAATGTCATCTTCCCGAACCTTTACTTGATGATAACCGGATCGCAGATCAATCTTAGAGTAGAAGCTAGATCCCTGTAGTTGGTCAAACAGGTCGTCAATTCTGGGAAGGGGGTAGCGGTTCTTTACCGTTAACTTGTTTAGCTCTCGGTAGTCTATGCACATTCTGAAGGATCCGTCTTTCTTTTTCACGAACAAGACCGGATCCCCACAAGGTGAGGAACTTGGTCGAATGAATCCTTTATCCATCAACTCTTGTAATTGATTGGATAGCTCTTGCATTTCAGAAGGAGCGAGTCTATATGGGGCTCTTGCGACCGGTGCAGCTCCCGGCACCAAGTCGATTTGAAACTCTACTTGCCTAGTTGACGGAAGTCCAAGCAATTCTTCCGGGAAGACCTTCGGATAGTCACAAACCACTGGAATATCCTCGAGTTGCTTCTCCTCCGACTCTTTTTCTGCAATTTGTACCAGTACTGCATGGCAACCTTTCCTAAGGCACTTTAATGTTCTTAGGCCGGATATGACATTCAACTGTCGGTTCTTTCTTTCCCCTTGGACTGTTAGGACCTTCTTCTTGTCGAGTGGTATCTGTACCACTTTCTTACCGCACAAAATCTCGGCCTGGTTGTGCGACAACCAATCCATACCAATTACAACATCAACACTTCCGAGTTCTATAGGCATCAAGTCTATCTTAAAGGGATGATCTGCCAGCTTCAGCGTGCATTCCTTAATAATACTACTTGCCTCTATTATTTTGTCGTCAGCCAGTTCTATAGTATAAGAGTTGTCTAAAGGAAAAGGAGTGGCATTCAATTGCTTACTAAACTTATCAGATATAAAGCTCCTATCAGCCCCAGTATCAAAGAGTACGTAAGTGTAAATGTCATTTAAAAGAAACGTACCTGATACCACATGGGGATCCTGACGAGCGTCACCTGCTCCTAACACAAAATCTCTCCCTTGAGCTCCTCCACCATTTCTCAACTTCGGACACTCACTCTTGAAGTGCCCAGTAGCTCCACATTCATATCAGCCTCTCTGATTGCCGCCATTGACACCCAGGGTTCCAAATTTACAGTCTTTGGCTACATGGCCAATACCTTTGCATTTTCCACAAGGGGTTGGGCAGGGACCCTTGTTGTGATGAAAGGTGCATTGGGTGCAGAAAGGCTTGGTACCCGTGTAGCCTTTCCTTGACTCAACTCCTGCTACATAAGCCTTGATGGTCTCGGGCTTCTTGGATTGCGAACCCGTATTCCTCCCGGACTTGTCCTCCCACTTCCTCTTGTTTTCCCCGGCTTTGGCTTCATTTCTCCGGGACACTTGATCCATTAGATTGTTGGCCATCCTGATGGCACCCTGTATGGTGGATGGGTTGGAGGCAGTGACATTACCTTGAATTTGAGGAGCGAGTCCCCAAATGTAACGCTCGATTTTCTTGTACTCAGGGGTCACCATCTGAGGGCACAGAATACTCAGTTCGTGGAATCGGTTGGTGTACCCAGCTACATCCGTTTCTTTCATAGCCAGATTCCAAAACTCTGACTCCATTTTCTGTAGCTCATTCCTCGGGCAATACTCATCGGTCATCATCTGCTTCAACTCGGTCCAGGCGAGTTGGTAAGCTGCATCAATCCCCACAGACTGGGTATACGAGTTCCACCATGTCAAGGCGCTGTCTTGCAGGGTGTGGGTGGCGAACTTCTCCTTTTCTCCTTCAATGCATCCGCTAACACGGAAGACAGACTCCAATTTTTCGAACCATCGTACTAATCCAACGGCTCCTTCAGTTCCATTGAAGTATCGGGGCTTGCAGCTCAAAAACCCCTTAATTCCACAACCCTTTGGGTGGGTTTCAGTTCCTCCCGTGGTGCGGCTAGCACCACCATCTCCATTAGCTGAACTGTTCCGGTTTGTCTCATAAGTGGTTATAGCAGCAGCCACTCTTTGTGCAACTAGTTCCTCAATTTCGGCAGCGTTCATAACTCGTATCGGCGGCATTATCTTAAATTTTAAAGAAAATAGCATAGTGTAAGAAGTTGAATCTTAAAGATGTAAATTTTTCTTAAGGCACAACACTCTAATCATCAAACACAATTTCATAAATAACTTGAATTTTCATTAATCATCTATAATTTTCTTACATTGGGGCGGGTTATTTCCCGAAATTTTTAGTCCTACACTATTACATAATAATTTCCTAATATTACAAAGATAGAGGAGGGGGGTACTAGGTGCGGGAGTGATCAGGGGTCTCTCCCTTTTCTAAAGCATTGAGGCGCTGTGCCAGCTCCTCATTGCGGGCCTCGCTCTCGGCTAATCGTTGTCGAAGCTCATTTAGTCTGTCCTGCTGAATGACGAGGGCGTGCTGGTTGGCCCAGTATATGTTGGAGTTTTGTAACTCCTCCCGCTCTAAACGAGCGGTCATTTCTCCGATGTCTTGGTTAAGCAACCGAAGTTGGAGATCATGCCTTGAAGACCGTGCTACCAAGAGTGGCATGGTTTGTTCGGCGGGTTCTTGAGTGAGTGACGGGATCGGTGCGGAGGATGGTCCTCCGATCTCAAAGTGGGAAGGGATTCCTTCCTCTTGCCTCCATTCACAGAGGGTTTCAGGTATCCAGCCCCATCGTCGAGCGTCTACACGTCGGTGTGGTGGTGGGGGATTGGGTCGGGGAGTGAGATGGGAATAGACTCTCGTCTCGGCATGAGCACCCGTTTTCGGGGTGTATACAACATTTTAGGGCCGTTTGGGTAAGGCCGGTATGGCTTAAATGATGGCTCTGCCGGGTGGTATAGAATGCGGGCGGGGACCGCTGGGGGCGGTGGATCCTATCCGTCGCCCTCTTCTTCCATCGGTTCCTCTTCTGACTCCTCCATTGGTTCTTCGGAGGGGTCTTCTTCAGATGGTTCTCCTTCAGTGAAAACCTCAGTGACTGCGGGGCTCGTAGGGGTGTACTCATCCTCTTAGTCTGACAAGATGATGGTCTCTGGGTGGGACATGTTTTCTGCTATCAAGGTCCATTCATAGTCTTTTAGTTAGTTACAAAATATTTTTAAAACCAGTAAAACTTAAGTGCAGTTATAGTCTAGTGTACTAATGCAACCTAGTTCACTATAACTATGTCTCTGATACCAATCTGTCACACCCCGTTACCCCGGTTGGCAACGAAGCGTGACGTCGCGGAAGCGTAACCATAATCATAATGAACGACCACTATATGGACGTTTTCAAAAAAATACATCGATATAACTTTAAAATATAGAAATTTTTTACATAACCCGAAAATGATAAAGAGTAGTTCGCAAGATACAGAGATTTAAATACATAATTAAATTATCCGAAATAATGCAATTAAATGTCCGACGGTTTGAAATTGAGTGCGACTCCTTAAGTGCGAAAGCTTGAAAATACTACCGATGTGATAGACTTGCTTTAATTTCCTGAAAATACACGCTAAAATACGTTTACAAAATTGTTGGTGAGCTCATAGGTTTACACGTAAATCTGACTTGTATGGACAACAATAATAGAGATTGAATTTATAAAATCATAAATTCCATGTTATGTATTACATATAAACCATCATGCAACCGAAGCTTAATTAAAATGAGTTTGCCCTGTGCAGTATTCCCATACGTAATACCGTGTGTTAAATATATATGCACTCGCTGTTAGCCGATCCGAACTAACCCGAATGGGGGACATATCTCCCGATAGATCTATCCACAATATATTCGCGCTTACAAATAAATGCAATTAACGGTTCATGATATAAGGGCTGATGGAACCACATGTGTAATACATAATAGAAATGATGTTGTTTTTGTGTCCATATAAAAACGAAGCACGTATTTCATCCCCAAAACATAACATTGTGAAAATAGGGGCTATGAGGACTCACCGAGATTGCGATGGCAAAAACTAGCGTAAAAAGCTATTTAGCGTGAATGGAGAGATGATGTGTCTCGTGAGTTTAATCGAGTCCTAAATGATAATAAGGACTTAATATCTCTAATATATGATGATATATATATTTATAGATTTTTATGTCTTAAATCACCCAACATTACAAGTTTATAAATAAAAACAGCTTAAAATGTCAAGTTTATATATATATATATATAATTTTCCAGGTTTTTCGGAGGTTTTTCGGCCTACTTTGAGGCTGTTTTTGACCAAGCTCAAAAACTTTTTAGGCTTTGGTTTTCTAGGACATTAAAGTACTATATACAAAGGATTTTTAGAATCAAGAACGGCCATTTTTCGAGATGTTTAGGTTAGGGAAAAAGCTTGTTGAAAACCCTATGTTGGCCACTTTTGAGCGGTCAAACTTTCGGTTTACCAAATAATTTCTGGAGGTCTTAAACTCCAAAATATATTATAAAAGCTTTCAGATCTATAGTTAAGACATAGATCTAACTTTTGAGACAAGAATCAACTCATTTCGATAAGTTATGAATTAGTTATGATTTTTCAAAGTCGATATAAATTTTTTGCCGAAAATCCGCAGTTTATAAACTTGAAATAACGTATGATTCTTGTTGTTTACTCAAAGACTACTTGTATAAAAGTTATAAAACACATATATATATCACTTGTTTTCATAATATTAACACTTTTATGATGTGTTTATATATTCATTAACATATTTAAAGGAACAACTTAAAAACATAAACTAGAAATTTATAAACTTGAGTTTTTATGAAACTTGTTGTTGTTGGTGATTATATATATTATGCAAGACTTATATAAACATAAATGCATGATGAAATAAGCAAGTATTTACTTACTTTGAAGTATTTAGAGTATGAAATTGAGAAGAAGTTGGAACTCTTGCAAGATTTAGACCAAGAACACTTGAATTTCACCAAGAACACTTGAATGAAAATGTTTGTAGTGTGTGTGTGTGTATGTGGGATCTGGTTTTTAGAGAGAAAAAGAAGGGTTTTGGTGTGAATAATATGAAAGGAAAGCTCTCTATTTATAGGCAAAAGATGGAGGTTGAATTGATGGTGACAAGAGGGGTGGAGTGTAAGATTTTCTTTGAATTGAAAGGAGGATGGTGTAGAGGGATTTGATGTAGATATGTTGAGTAAAAAAATATTTATCAAGTCCTTTATGTACCTCATATGGGCAGAATTTTCTAGATATTATCTTGTATTTTCATTTTTTTATTTTTGTATAAATGTATTTAGAATGTATTCTTGTATTTCCCTTTTTATGTAAATTCAAAAATACTTTTGAATGCATTGTTTTAGTCTTGCTTAATTAATGTTAAGTAATTGTATTAGTGTATGATTAGTGTCACTAATCATAATTTAATAATGTACTTAGTTGAATTAATCACTCATATCGTAATTTGATCGGATTTATTGATTTCTCGATTCATCGCACCGATGAATTTGATTCCAATTGGGTTGAATTTTCTAATAAACCTTGTTAATCACTTGATTAATTTCTAATGACCACTGATTAGGCTATAATTGACTATTAAATACAGATCAGGTCATTGTTGCTAACCTGGTTTAGAGCCGGATGTTACAGGTGACTTCACTAAAATCGACTGTTTAGGTTCGGGTCCTGAACTAGCGTATTCAGAAGCCATTATAATTCATTTATCGAATTTTAAATTTACGCTCTCGTTGACAATCTTCGTGCGCTTATTATAGACTCGGAAAGCCACAGATTCTTTGGAGTATCCAATGAATATGCCTTCATCAGCTTTCTGATTAAACTTTCCCAAGTTTTCTTTGTCATTCAGGATAAAGCACCTGCATCCAAAAACATGGAAAAGTTTAACAATTGGAACTCGTTTATTAATTAGTTCGTATGGTGTCTTTCCGAATCTTTTATTGATGATCGATCTGTTCTGGGTGAAAGACGCAGTTGCTACAGCTTCAGCCCAGAGGAATAACGGCAGATTAGAATATCCAAGCATCGTCCTGGCAGATTCCACAAGTGTACGGTTTCGTCTTTCAACTATGGCATTTTGTTGTGGAGTAAGAGCTGCTAAAAATTGATGTGTTATCAGAACTCAGAAATGTCTCGAGGGACTTGTTCTTGAACTCTGTATCATTATCAAATCTAATGGTCTGAACCGATAGCTGTAACTTAACTTGAATTTTGCGTATGAAGTCAATAATGATCTCTGTAGCTTCAAACTTGGATCTCAGGAAGAAACCCCATGTGTATCTTGAATAGTCATCAACTATCACTAACACATATCACTTCTTATTGATACTTTGTACCCGCATAGGTCTGCACAAATCCATACGGAGTCGGTCTAAAGCCTTAGTTGAAGAATGTTCAACTTTTAACTTGTGAGAAACTCTCACCATCTTCCCTTTTTCACATGCAGCACACAACTGCTCCTTCTGAAATCGGAGAGTTGGTAGCCCTTTGACTAAACCACCTTTTGTAAGATTGGTCAATTCTTTGAAGTTCAAATGGGATAGACGGTGATGCCACAACCATGATACTTTAGAAGTTGCCTTTGATAGTAAGCAGACATCTTTCTTCAGATTAATGTTGGCTAAATATATGGAGTACAAATTTGTTTTCCTATCACCAGCGAGGATTTCCTTTCCTTCCCCAGATCTTATACTACACTTATTAGCCTTGAAATTGACATCTAACCCTTTATCGCATAGTTGGCCGATGCTGAACAGATTATGGCCAAGACCATCAACGTAAAATACCTTCTGAATTGTTATCTTGTCGTACTCCAGACTCCCATAGCCTTTGATCAGACAGAATTGATCGTTGCCAAACCTTACCGTCCCGCAGAATTTGTCAACAAAATTCGTTAGGGTTTCTCGGTGTCCAGTCATATGCTTAAAACATCCAGAGTCAACGTACCACACATGATTTACCTATAAAACGAAGTAAAACGTGAGATACCCACTTATAGTTGGGTTCTTTGAAGTTTGGTAAATCATGCAGTATTTTGTCAGGTATATTAACAGGTAAATTCTTTAACTTTGGAACCCACTTTTTAAAAGTCTTTTTGGGTATCCATTTTTGTACAGTTCATTTTGGAACTGAATTTGAAATTTGCTTCTTTGGAATCCTTTAATGTTTAAAATTGGAACCTTGTTCTTTGGAACCCATACAAACTTATCTGATTTATGCACATATTTATCATTCAACACATGGCTATTGGAAGAATTTAAAGAAAACAATCCAGCACGTGAGTATTTAGAATATTGTTTAACTGGAGATTTATTACAGACAGAATTATCTACAGATCTAATCCTATCCGTAACACGCAAATCTTTCACTCTCCATTCCTGTCTAAAACTTTTTTTTTCTTTGCTTGTTTCTTCTTTCTCCAAACTTTCGATGAACTTTTCACAATATAATCTGACATACAGAAGAACGAGAGTTAGTCAATTTAGAATTAACCTTATGCTACAAAATTTTCTTACCTTCAGAAGCATTTCCTTTCTTTTCAGTTGAAATCTTTGATGAAGAGGATTCACCTTTTTCAAATTTAGAGTAACAAAAGTAACTTTTGTTTCCTCCTTGTGTAAAACAGGTGATGGTACTGATTTAACCTTAGAATCTGTAGGTATTCTTTTCAAAATACTTACGGGTTCTTTGGGTTTATCAGATTGTTTGTCATGGAGTGGTTTAATAAACTCATCAATTTTTACAAACATTTCCTCCAATGAGTTAAAATCAGAGTTCATATACAGATCAAATTCTTTTTCAGAACGGATAGAATCAGGTTGAATTGAAGATATCTGGTCTGGTTGAGTTTTGCTTTCAGGCTAGTTTCTCAGTTTTGTTTCCAAATCTTTAATTTCAGCCTGAAGTTTTCTATTTTCAGTCTCATAAGTTTTAAGCTTCAATTCAAGATCAGAATTAATATTTTCTAGAATTGAGTTTGGAATATATGGCTTTTGAGTGTAAGACGTATTTTCAGACAAATTTTTATCAGAATATGTCTAAATATACTCTTCTAAAATGGATAAATTTTGAAAACTGTCATTATGTTTGTTATAATCCAAAGTATTTTTTGCATTTTGTCTTTTCTCAACTTTTTCAGATCTTCAGCTGATTCTACCTCATCTGAAGCTTTTAAAAACACCATTTTCAATCCTAAATTTATATATCTATCATCATAAAGAGTTGGTGAAGACGAAATAGCTTTTACTAGATATTTAGGATTTGTCCAACCAATAGTATCTTTTGGTTGATTCAAATGGATTATTTGATCCGTTTGACCTCTTTTAATGAACTCATCTTCCAATGATTTGATTTTCTCATACAACTTTGTTCTTTCATCAAAGATGGAATGATATTTTACAGAATAACTTGCTGATTCTAACTCAACTAATTTCAGTTTTTCTTTTAAGTCAGATATATTGTTACTCAGTTTTTGATTCTCACTTTCAATTTCATTGTATTTATCTTGAAAATCAGAAACTGATCTTAATGCTAATGCCTTATCTTTAGAAAACTCTAACACTAAAGCATGTTCTTGTCTTAATTTGTTTTCCAATGAATGAACATTTTTCTTTTCAGCTTTTAATGATTTTTCAAACCGTTTTAGCATATAAGCCATCTGAGCAAGTTTATGTTCTAGCACACATGAGTTATCATCTTCAGAATCAGAATTAGATTGTACCTCGGGTGTCTCTGAGTTGTCTGAGGCATCTGATTTTGACCCGTCATTTGCTTGGTCTTTGCTGCAGCCAGCTTCTCCTGTTGCCATTAAAACCATTTCCTCTCTCATTTCATTCTCCGAATCAGAATCCCTTGTCTCATCAGCTTCATCATCTGACAAGCCTACCAAGACCTCATCCTCAGCCAACATCGTAGATTCAATCAACTCAGATTCGTTAAACAGTTCTGACTTCAGGCAGATATGAGCGTCTCCATCTAGAATGTCTTCATCCTCAGACAGTTGCAGCCAGTGGTCATCCTCAGACATTAGTGCCTTACCAGCCTCCTTTTCCTTTGGCAGTAGTGCCTTCCGAGTATAGTAGTCTGAGTTCTTTACTACTGGCAGTTTGCATTTTCTTGCAAAGTGGCCTAGCTTGCCACAGTTATAGCATTTCTGATCAACATCTTTCTTGGCCAGCTTATCAGGCATTGCATATTTTCAGCCTTTGTACCACTGCTCTCTGCAGATTTGTCATACTTATCTCTCTTTTCATATTTCCTGGAGTCTGTCTTGTATTGCATCTTGTTATTTTTCAGTTTGCGATAGAACTTTTTCTTTAATGCCTTTGTCAGTAAAGCCATCTGCTTTTTCATCTCCTCTATCTTTGAGTCAGCTGAAGAATCAGTTGATTTTGATTCTGATGAACTGCTGCTTATCACAACCCGATTCTCCTTTTTCAATTTATATTTGTACTTATTATCTGCAAGGAGAGCTAGAGGATCAATTGTTGCCTTCTCAGCCTGTTTCTTCCAAGACATCTTCCTTAGAACAACTTCTTGATAGTTTTTAAGATTTTCAAACACCACTTGAAAATCCATATCATCAATCTCTTTCTTTTGTTGGATGATCATGGTGTATTTATCTCTTCCGGATTGAGCACATTCAGGAATTTTACATTGATATCCATATTTGATTTGGTCACCGCATATCTCTTCATCTCACTCACAAGGTTGAAAAATCTCAAATAAGTGCTCTCCAGCAACTCTCCTTCTCTAGCTCTAAAATTTTCAAACGTCATCAGGCTGTTTCTCACTCTATTCGTAGCTGGTTTGTCTGACCCTCTCATGAGCTTACACACCTCATCCTAGATGGATTTGGCGGTGCTTGTATTTGTCAGACTGATATATATATCATTCGGAATAGAAATCAACAAGAGCTTTCATGCAGTTTTATCTCCCAGCTTTCTTCGTTTCTGAGCATCATTCAGATTTGTGATCTCTGTTGTTCTCTCCGGTGAGAATTGCCATTTGGTACAGCTAGAATTGTTTCAACAAATATTACTGGTCCCTCTGTCAGGGATTTCAGCATCTCCTATGATAAATCATGAAAACTGATGAATACCAAAAACCGTTCCCTCCACTATACATACTCACCTCTATAAAGAATATGAGGTTTGGTTTCCGAACCCATAGCTAGTGCATCTTCTGACATTGTGAATTGATTAAACAAGAATCTTCCAAGATCTTTTAATGGAATTTGATTGATTTGAAATTAACACTGAATGAATGATCAAACTTGTATTAAGTATGATCAAACTTGAATCAAGAATAGTCAAACTCGAATGTCAAAGGCTCAAACTCAATGAATAAAGAGTAAAACTCGATTAGTGAATAATAATACTCGATTATAGAAGGATCAAACTCGAATCAATGCGTTATGAAACTTGAACAAAGAAGATTGAAACTTGAATGATTAATGTAAAACTCGATGTGGTCCTTATCAAACTCGAATCTAAAGTGAACAAACTCGAATGATTAGTAACAAAACTCGGATGGAACTTTATCAACTTGAATTGTGTTTAATTAAACTCGAGTATTGTTTGATAAAACTCGAATGCACTTGAATTAAACTTTGTTTTTGTTTTATCAAACTCGAATGAAAGTTTAATCAAACTCGAATGGAAGTTTAATCAAACTCGAATGTTGTTTGTCTAAAACTCGATCAACACTTGTACAAAGTCGATTAAGGCTCTTGACCAACTCGATTCCTTCTTTATAAAACTCGATTAAAACATGATACAAACTCGATTAAGCTTCATTTTCAATATGATTTGAGTTTCAACAGATTTGAAATGTTCTAAGTCCATATTCCAAATTTTTCACCAAAATTGATGAATTGATCCCAAATTGCAATCGAAGGTGCGTTTTTCACAGACAAACACTTATTATGAAAACAGCTTGACCAATTTAGGATCAAAACCATTGAATATGTCAAAAACAGTCAAGAACACACGAACTTTTAAAAAATCCGTAAAATCCAAATAAGTTTTTGGGTGTTTTGAATTAAAAATAGAGATTATACTCAATTTGTTCGTCTTTCAAAGGCGATCGTTCGATCCAATTTTCAGATTTAATCATCCATTAGATTAAAAACCCCAAGAGTTTTTATGATTTTCGAAAAAACCGATTCAACAGTGTTCGTGAAAACCTTTATTTCCGATTCAAAAATCAATTGAAATTTGCCATTTTAGGCTCTAATACCAATTGATATTCTGAACTAAATCAATCGCAAGAACAAATCATACAATAAGATCAAATATAATTGCAACTAACCAAATGCTTTGATTGATCAAGATTAGAGGATTTACAATACGAGAAAAGTGAATGCACAAAACCCTAGGTTGACTTATCCGTACAATTCTGTGCAAATGCATACAAAATCGTACATCAACAGTACCAACACATTTCTATTTAAACAATTACAAACTATCAAGTAATTACAAAACGAACCCTGGACTTATTATTTTCATTAACACAAATAGTTTCCAACAGAGTTCTTCCTTAAAGAACAAGATTTCAAAAATCTAAATTGTTTGTCGATGAGAGAAATTTGTTCTTAATTAAAGAACAATCTTTCAAAACTGATTTCCAATCATTTGTTAATGACGGAATTTCTTATTTGGTCATTATCGAAGGAATAGAAGATCAAATATTTCATCTTTTTAAACAATTGAATGTTTCCCCTTCTTCAAATGAATCAAAGGTTAAGGATTCTAATGTTTGTTTAGAACTTAAAGTTGATCATTCTGATTTATCTTTAGAAAGTGAATAGAATCTAGCTAAAAGTCTTAAGTTTGATTTGTCTTCAGATCTTCAACTTAAATATCTTTTAAAGATAAACAAAGGCAAAGATAAAGTAGTTGGAAAACTTCCGGTCAAGATGTACCCTCGTGAATCTTCGAAATCAAAGTTTTCAAAAGTTTCTGCAAATACTGGTTATTCTTCTCAGCAGAAATCTTCACAGAAAATACCATGTATTATCAGAAACAGACTAACACCAGATAGGTTTTTAGAAAGAAGAGTTAGCATAATTTTGTTTGTTCAGATTCAAGTTTCTTTTATAAATCAGATATTCAATTTTATCATTCTAAAAGAACTTTGCTTCCTGGGTTTGAGAAAGAAGATAAGAAATATAATCTGCGATGGGTACCTAAACCTGTAATGAAATGGTTACCTAAACCCGTATTGAAATGGGTACCCAAGAGCGCTAACAAGCCTGGATGCAAATCTGTTTGGATACCAAAGACATCTTAAATTTTGCAGGTTTTTGGTTTTTAGTCAATTCAGACTAGAACCCGGACATCATTAGAAATGATTTCTGTACACATCAGTGCAGAACCCGGTCTTAACTCATATGGTTTCTAGTTAATTCAGACTAGAACATGTTCTTCATTGATATGGCTTCTACTCACAACAGAGCAGAACCCGTACTTCATGCATATGACTTCCAAATACATCATTTGGAACGCACATCTGTGCAAAGTTTATCAAGGCTTTCAGTTATATCATACTGAAACCCGAGCTTCCACAACAAAGGCTTCTAATCACTTCAGATTAGAACCCGATTTTGAAAGATGAATCTTTCTGAAATTCCTGCCCTGAATTCAACTCTGAAGCTGTATTGACCGTCAAGATCAAATCACCTAAGATTAACTGGTTTGATTAAATCAGAGATAAACCAATAATCTTGTTTTGAATCAAAGTCCTATTAAGAAGTTTGCAGAATAACACTCAATTGTTTTAATAAAACTTTCAGAACATTAAGAACAGACAATTTAAATCAATAAACACAATCAGTATCAAAATCCTTTGTATAACCAATATCTGATTACAATCACCTCTAATCTGTTTGATTAGACGAAGAACACAAATTGTTCTTAGGGTTTTACAACCTTAGAGGCTTTAGAAACTCAATCAGAATACAAGTTGTAATGCGAATTGCTTAAGCACCGAATTACATAAGAAAGACCTAGTCTATCTCTATTTATAACCTTCTGATTTGTTTCCTTAACAAACTGTGATTTCTCTTGAGTGGATATCTTTGGAAGATCTTCAAATCTTTAAATCTTTATCACTTCCTGATTTGTAGCACTTTCATTTATCTGTTTGTTGAACAGCTTGAACTTTAACTCTAGCAGCTTGAACATTTTAAACTAGCAGCTCGAGTTTCTTGAACTAGCAGCTTGAACTTGACACAGTAATACTACTATCAGTCTGAGAAATCCTAACTAATAGCTTGACAAACTTAGATTATTTCCCAAAAATCTCCCCCTAACTTAAATTCTTAACTAAGACTTTAAGTTTCTTTACAGATAAGGAAATATATACTAAGTAAATCTGTTATACACAAACTAAGGCATCCAAAAACTTACATATTACAATTATACAAGCTTCTGCCTTAGAGCCTTCATGAAGTCTCTTTTCAGTTCTTCTTTATCACAATCTATCTTCATTGGGCTTATCTGATGTAGCCATTCTGATGGAAAATCGAGAAATTCAAAACTATAAAATCTACTGGATCTGTCAGACAGTTTGAGTCTATATGATGGATTTTTCATATAGATCAATCTGTACAACCTTCATTTCCTTGGCCGCTTCTATATCCATTCTTGTGGATTCTGGATCAATCATGATTTGAAAATCCTTTATGTTATTCTGAACCATCCTATTGGTGATCTAGAGTGGCTGGCCTTCCCAATATTGTGCATCTGGGTCAGCTCTGCTCTAGTCATCCTTTGAACTATTTGGACCAGGTTCTTATACTCCTCGTCTGGACTAGCTTCTCTTCTAACTACAAAATGATATCCCATATCAATGTTGTCCATTGATTTGGCATACCAGTAAGTAATTGGAGGTTTGGAGAACTCGTATTTATCAAGGGCTTTCTCTATCTCCATTGCCTTCTGTAATTGTTGATCAAACACAACCCTTTTTACTAGATCAAACTTTGCTTGTGGAATGACTTCTGGTTGGGGCACAGCAACAGTTTGAGAGGGTTCTTTTGATTGAGTTACATCATTGATCTGAGAAGAGTCTTGGACTTGTTCAAGAGCGTTTTCTTTGGCAATGGCCTTATCATACAAGGCCTGGAGCTTCTCTGTGGACCATGTTGTGCAATTGCTCTTGGAATACCAGCACTTGCAGAGTTCACTTGCCAGTTTATTAAAAACCTTCTGTGTTTTGCCTTTGAAGGCTCTGTTGGCCTCTTCCTCTTCTTTTGTCCTTACTTGACCACAAAACCACGTAAGTAATCACCAAGGGTCTCATCATCACCCATAGGAGCTTCAGTCTGTTGATCAAGAATATGGTCTTGTTCTGCTACTATTCTTCTAGCCAGATCAGCATCAGTAGCAATTTGAGCTTCTTTTGAAACAAACTTGATCTTTGGTTTTTCAATTAGAATACCTTTGCCTTTGTCTGAAGCTGTGCCTTGGACTATTGCTGCTGCTTGGACTGTTGTGAATGTTCTTTGAATTTCTTATCTGATTAACACACCACCTGGCCTTTTAAGGGAAACAACTTGAACTTCTGGACTAACAGTTTGAGAAACTGGTGGGACTGTTAGCCTAGAAACTGAAACTGCCAGAGGTGAACTTGAAGCTACTTGGACTGAATGTGGGTTCTCCTGATTCTCCCCCTTTTTGGACGCATTGGTTTGATCAGGGGGACCAAAGACCGTTGCTAATAGGGTTTGATCTGCTTCTCAAGTTGGACAATCTTGGTTCCATAGAGCTTCAACCCAAGTTGGAATTGGGCAAGCTTTTGCTGTTGGACTGCTGAGAGCTTTTGAAGTGCAAGGATATGTGATTCCTGTGCGACAATAGTGGACTTGTAATGTTCCAAAATAACTACAACAGGTTTTAGCTAGGGATCCGTCAAAGCCATTAGTTGCAGACTGGCCTTAAGATCTTCAAATAATAGAGGGATTTGAGATCTATCATTGACACCAAAACTAGATGTATTAGAAGCATCTGGGCCCCTTTGTTCTTGGTTCTGGGGACTTCCAGTAGGTGCTTGGACACCCTCTGTTGCCACGGGTGTGGTCTTAAGTATGTTGGAACTAACCTGTGCCCCTTGTGCAGAAGCATCAATAGTTCCAGCCACAAAGCCCATATGAACATCCTCAGAAGGTTTGTTCACCTCCATATTGAGTGTGGGAGTATCCTCAGTGGGTGCCCTTTGGATATGATGTGCAAGAGTATCCTCTTGCACAGGGATATTTGGCTCTGGTTGTGGGTTTGAGGTGGAAGGAGCACCTAAAGCCCTTTGTTTCTTGTTAGTATATATTTTTAGTGGTGGGGCTGGGGAGGTTTGTATGGTAGAAGGATCAGAAGGGATATCTATATCATGGGGAGTGGGTTGGGATCCTAGGGGTGAAGCAGCAATGTGGGGCTGAGCCTGCTCAGGATCCTCTCCCCTGTTTCTTGGAGAGATTATTTGCATTGCTTGAGGCAATGAGACATCAACAGTATGAAAATTGGCACTTTGTTTAACAAATCTTTTCATAGATGGTAAAGAGTGCCTATGGGAAACGTATATCCTTTTATGTATTTTGTAAAGAATTGCAAGATTTGGCAATTATTTCACAAAAACCAAGGATACATAAAAAATTTCCCATTCTTTAAGGCATGATGCCTTAACATCCCTTGAAAAATCATATTTGAAAAATTGAACTGTTGGCCTGTGGATAAGCAAACTAAAGCAGTTGCAATATTTGAGGAAAATTCAGACCAACCAGTCCTTTTAGGGCTTAAACATTGTTGAATGATATGTACAAGGTATTTCCATTTGGGGCAAAAATGTGCGTTAAAAAAAGTAAATGAATCAGTTGGTCCCCTATACCCTATTTCAAAAAGACCTTCATGTAAAGTAGTAAGAGAGAGATCAGTTATACCTGAAGCATCTTGCAGATGCAAGTGCTGTCGAATGGAATCTTCTGACATGGTGATGGTATGACCATCAATGGTAGAAACAAGAGAAGTGATTCCATCTTGTGTGCACAGACTGGCTTTGCTCCAGAATTGCTCTATATGAGATACATAGATAGTGGGGTTTATGTTGAGAGTGGGGTTTATGTTGAGAGCATAGTGGATGGATGAACTGCGAAGGAAATCCATCATTTCATGAAAGGGTTGCAGTTCTGCATGCTTTAGGGTGTATGGAAGGCAGTTGTGATCTTTGATAAACTCCATTGGTGCTCAAGAACGAGAGGATTTTGGGTTTGGCTCGAAGATTTGGAAATCGCACAAGGGGGGAATGAGAGGGCTCTGGAAGATATTTAGAAACTGGTAGATGTAACTCAACGAAACTTGGACTTTTAAGGGTTTGGATTTTAAAAATATCTAGTCCCGCGTACAAACACCTTACAAATGACTAAAATGCGCTGCACACTTAACAGACAAAGTGAACAACTAAGCGTCTGAGAATATGAACTAGCAGCTTGAGAATATTCTCAAGCTGTTAGTTAGTTACTGAGTAATATCTATTGAAGCAGTGTCTCCCCCTTAACTAAACACATAAAACAAAGAATTTACACAAATTATAGAAGATGGTAATGTAAGGTGGATTAATCCATGTTTACCATACCAATATTTGATACCAGAAAAGTGAGTCTTCCTACATCAAATGGTTTAGTAAAAAGATCTGCTAACTGATCATCGGTATGAATTTTGGTAACTTGAATTAACTTCTTTTCATTACAATCCCTTATAAAATGAAATCTAATATCTATGTGCTTGGTTTTGGGAAACTTTACTGGATTTTGTACAATACTAATTGCACTTGAATTGTCAGTATAAATAGGAGTAGATAGAAAGTTCATACAATAGTCTCTTAGTTGGTTCTGAATACACATAACCTGAGAGCAGCAGCTAGCAGCTGCAACATATTCTACCTCAATGGATGAAGTGGATACTGTGGTTTGCTTTTTGCACTGCCAAGAGACTAGTCTTGCTCCTAGATATTGACATCCTCCAGTTGTTGGCTTCCTGTCTATATTGCAACCTCTACAGTCACTGTCAGAATATGTTGTTAGTTCAAGAGGAGAATCCTTAGGATACCATAGGCCTAATTTTGGTTGGCCTTTTAGATATCTAAAGATTCTCTTAACAGCAAACAAATGTGAGTCCTTAGGGGCACATTGGAACCTCACACAAACACAAACAGCAAACATTATATCTGGTCTAGAAGATGTGAGATACATCATTGAACCTATCAAAGATCAGTACAAATAAATATCCATATCTACTACATCTTTATCTGCATCAAGCTGCTTGTGAGTGTCCATTAGAGTGCTTGCAACTTTGGTGTCCTTGTATCCAAACTTCTCTAGAATGTCATTCACATACTTTAACTGACTGATGAAGAGACCAGTGGGCTTCTGTTTAACTTGCAATCCTAGAAAGAAAGTTAGTTCTCCCATGGAACTCATTTGAAACTTTTTGTGCATCAAGGTCTTAAATTCCTTACAAAGTATGTCATTGGTTGATCCAAAGATGATGTCATCAACATAGATCTGAACAAGAAGGATCTCTGATTTGATAGAATTTGTAAACAATGTCTTGTCAAGAGTGCCTCTCTTGAATCCATTCCGTTGTAGGTAGGAGGACAGAGTGTCATACCATGCTCTAGGAGCTTGGTGTAACTCATAAAGTGCTTTATCCAATTTGTAAACTCTGTCAGGATACTTGTAGTCTTCAAACCCAGGAGGTTGACACACATATACCTCATCATCAATTGTACCATATAGGAATGCAGATTTTACATCCATTTGATACAACTTGAACCCTTTGTAGCTTCCATAGGCTAAGAACAGTCTGATGGCTTCAATCCATGCTACTGGGGCAAAGACATCATCATAGTCTATTCCTTCTTCTTGAGTGTAACCTTGAGCTACTAGCCTTACTTTGTTCTTGATCACCATACCTCTTTCATCCTTTTTATTCCTGAAAACCCATCTTGTACCAATTGCCCTCTTTCCTTTAGGCAAATCAACCAGTTGCCACACATTCTGAATCTTGAATTGCAGTAGCTCTTCTTGCATGGCTTCAATCCAAGATGGATCCTTCAGAGCCTCAGATGCCTTCTTTGGTTCTAGTTGTGACATAAAACATGCATGTTCAAAGGCAGCTAGACTGAATTCAGGAATTGCTTCTTCAGAGACAGTTGTTTCCTTGTGGATCATATTCCTTGTCTGCACAGGTGTGCGTGGATCTCCCATGTTTTGGTTAATAGGATGATATTTGTGAACCCTGAGTGTATGTTCACTGTCTATTTGAATTGAGAATCCCAGATTGGTGTCATCACCTTCTGCACTTGATGCATCTGCTTCATTAACAGTTTGATCTAGAGTTGGGACTGTTTCCTTACTAGTTGGAGATGTTACTTCAGGACTTATGATTGGCACCTCAAACTATGTACCTTTGTCTTGTTGGTCAATCAGAACCCCAGGTGGGTCACAGGAAAAAAGTGGTAGAATAGTGTACTCATCGCATCTTCCAGAATGTTCAACAATTTGAGTATTTGTGCCAACAGTCTGAACGCTTGTGCTGGCAGCATGAGAATTTGCACTGGCAGCATGAGAATCTATGTTACCAGTTTGAACATGGTGTCCAACTGCTCCTGCAGAATACTTATCAAACCTCATAGAATTTGTTAGTAAATCTAAATCAAATAACCAATCAGGACCAGTGCCTTTGACATTTGCAGTATTTTCATTAAACTCAACATTTGCACTTTCTTCAATGGTTTTAGATACACTGTTATAGACTCTATAGGCTTTGCTCTATATGGAGTATCCTACAAACAATCCTTCCTCAGACTTGCTTTCAAACTTTCCTATGTGAGTTTTAGTGTACAGGATAGTGCATGGACAACCAAATGGTTTTAGAAAGGTAACTCAGGGAATCCTATGGTGGAACAACTCATATGGAGTTTTCCCTTGTGACTGGACTACTTGGACCCTATTTTGAACATAACAGGCTGTATTAACTGCCTCTGCCCAGAAAGTCATTGACAATTTGGAATCAACTAACATGGTTCTACCAGCCTCTATTAATGTTCTATTCTTCCTTTCAGCTACTCCATTTTGTTGTGGTGTTTTAGGTGCACTGTACTGTTTTGCAATTCATTTTGACTCACAGAAACTGTTTAGATCATGATTTTAAACTCAGTTCCATTGTCTAACCTGATCACCTTTACTTTTAAGTTAGATTGGTTTTCAATTTTTAGAATAAAGGATTTAACTAACTCAGCAGTCTCATCCTTAGTCCTAAGAAAATAAACCCATGTAAACCTGGTGAAATTATCAACAATGACTAAACAGTAGGTTCTTTTATTCAAACTCAAAACAGAAGTTGGACCAAAAAGATCCATATGAAGGAGATGAAGAGCAGTAGAGATTGAATTTACTTATTTGGCCTTATGAGAAGTTTTGTGTTGCTTGCCTTTGAGGCAGGCTACACAATGATCATCACATAAGAACTCCTTTTTGTGGTAAACCTCGTACCAATTTTTTTTACTAAGGTATTCATAGATTTGAAGTTCATGTGACACATCCTTCTGTGCCAAAGTGCGGACTAATTAGATGATGCTTTGGATATTAAACAGCTTAAAGTATTTGCTTTGGATAAATTTCAGTGTCCAAACAATATACATTGTCCTTTCTTGGTGTTCTTAGTAAAACAAGATCTTCAGGTATATTAAAAGCTTTGGATAGGAGAATGCATTCAGAGTCTATGAACAGACAACATTCCTTTTGTCACATACTTAAGACACACTCAGTAAATTATACTTCAACTGTTCAACATACAGTAAATCATTAAAGATCATGTTACTTGCTTTGACAGTACCTTTACCTGTTACCTTACCTCCTTTAGAGTTTCCTCCAAATGCAATATATCCACCTTCAAAGCTTTGGAAATTTCATAAGAACTCAGAATTGCTTGTCATATGCCTAGAGCAGCCACTGTCCACATGCCATATTGTCATATGTTGGTTTCTGTGGTTGCCCTGCACAAATAAAAGCTTAGTTAGTAGTGGAGTAAACCCAAACCAAGCTGGTTTTGGGTTGTCCATGTGTATTAACATAACTGAATACTGTTTGTGTCTTTTTAAACTTAGTGAGATCCACTGGTGGATTCTGTGATGAGTATTTAGTTATGACATAAGGTGTCCAGTTGTTTTTCCTAATTATTGCTTTAACAGTCTCAGATGATCCGCTACCAGTTCCAGTTTTTGTCTTAGCAGTTGGAACTGGATGTTGATTGCAAGCAGCTTCAGATTTTACACTACCAGTTCCAACTTTTAGCTTAACAGTTCCAGCTTTTACTTCAGCAGTTGGGACTGCGTTTGTGCCTTTAACACACCATTCCTGTTTCACACTCAGTTTAGACTTAACTAAAGCTCGTTTTCTCTTTACAGGCTGCCTTTTGTTGACCTTTACAAACCTATGGTCAACTGTGTGCTTTGGAACTGATGTGACATGTTTTGTGTAAGGTCCTGGACTCACGGATCTATCTCGACGCGACACCGTCCAACGAGTGTGGAATCCTCGTTAGCGGCTTGACGGATATATCACACTCACGGAACACGGAGACTACCACGGCGTTGTACGAACGACTACGAACGAACCTACGCAATGATTCTCTCCGAAAACACACAAAGATGGCTGATAAACTCGAGATCGCCTTCTGCTAATCACTCACAGAATTCTGCAAAAGTCCGCTGAACATTCGAGTTAATCCTTAATAATAGAGACCCATTCGAGTTTGTCATGGGACAAACTCGAACCATGCCCAAGGCCAATTCGAATTTGTCCTCATGACAAATTCAAATTTGACTACTATGCTACATTCGAATTTATGCTAAATTCGAATTTCACATGTCAACTTCTATTCAATTATATATTTTAACTTATGTTTGAATATATCTTTGAACTTTATGTTTGAACTTCTTGTAATATGTTACACCAAGTTCAAACATACAAACAATAAATATCAAACACATAAAATCACATATATCAAATACTAGTTAATATTCAATACCTTGTAAGATTACTTAGACAAAATGCTAATGCACTTAGACTGCTATCGTCACACAGGGTGTACCAACGGACTCCCCCTTGGCGATAGCTTCTAACTATTTACATTTTGATTAGGTACTAGAACTATATAGACTGCTACCTGCATATAAGCCTGCATCTATACAAACCTTTACAACTTTCTGGAACTTCCTGCCTTCAGATCTCCAGCCTTCATGAAAGAAAATTGTCTGATCATGAAGCTTTTGCAGGTCATCCTTGGATAGGTTGACAAGGTGCAACGGATCGTATACCTTCAAAATGACCTTTTCGTCTTCATCCTCCATTACGGCTTCGGCTGTTTCATTATCGACGTACCACCACTTCATATTTTTCAAAACATTATGTGGCATCGATTTCATAGGCACCCTTTTTAAGCACTTGACGGGTTTATAAACCATTCTGGCCCAAGGCCTTCCTGTATGTGGATCAATCCTTGTTTCACCTTCCACTCTCTTTCCCGTCCTTGGCTTGAGTCTTTCGAATTTTCTGGATCGGCCCTCCTTTCTGATAATCTTGGCTATAACCTCAGCATATGGGTCCTCACCGATACTGATTAACTCTTTCCACGCCAACTCCTTTACTTCTACCTTCGGCAATGTATTAAATACTTTAAGCGTCCGCCTAAGGTATTGAAGTCCATCTCTCCTTTTCAGTATGAATAGCTACAGTTCTCTGTCGAAGAACCAGCTCATAATTCCTCCTGAGAGACTTTCTGCCCCATGAATTCTCCTCTTCTTCTTCATCTTCATCTTCGGCTTTTCTTTCTTTTCTTCCTTCTTGAACCACAGATTCATTAAATCAGCCCTGGAAGGCTCTTTTTCTGCTTCTTCAAGTTCAGAGTCTTCGACCGAGGCTATCTTGATCTCATCTATATCAATCACATTGTGATTATCTCGCACATACAACTCCGTGATAGGCTGTGAAGTTACAATCACTTCGTTGACATTATCGTCCTCGTCTTCTATTACTTCATCGTCAGATCGCCAATCAACAATATCCTCTGGTATGAATTCTCCTTCTTCCAATTCCTCTACATCATCTTCAAAATCAAAATCCATTATTTCTTCCTCAATATCTCTCACGGTGTCTATCTTATCGCTTTCATGAGTCTTTGAAGAACCACGCTCACCTTCTTCTCCTCCTTCAACAGCAGCCTGACTAGGCTCCCCCTGAACTTCAGCATATAGAGCAGCAGGAAAATCTACTGGCTCATTCTCTTTTGGTGCATTGGGATCATCGCCTTCATCATCTCCCCTTTCCTGCTCCTCCGGATCCCTACAGCTCGTCTCCCCCTGAGCCTTTAGATTTTTCAGTAATTGCTCAATTAGGGATCGCATTGATCGAATCTCAGCAGCTTGATCTGCAACAAAAGTTTTAAGCTTGATCTGAATATCCCCTGCCCAGTTGGCACCTTCCCCGACTTGGAAATCTGGATTGACCACCGCACCAAAAAGTGGTGCCTCCACTGGCCTAGCTAATCTTCCTCTATGAGATTGACAATCTGCAAAGATTCGTTTGTCAATCACCGCAACACTTTGAATTTCGTTCAGCTGTGGCAGGTTCGGCAGGAAATGCCTTATCAGCATCATTACAAATCTTGGATATAGCAGAAATCTTTCTCGGTCCGGAGCTGTTATTTTTTGAACAAACTCTGTAAAGAACATCTCTGAGTAGCTAAATCTTTGATTGTAAACTAGCGCTATCATCCCTGACTGAATCTTCGATACGATGCAATCGAATCCTGCTTTCTTGGCAGCAAAGCACACCATAAAGACGTGAGCTAGGTATCGCCAATGCCCTATCAGCCCACTCTTCATGTATGAGGACTTAGTCACATCCAAACTATATCCCATTCTGCTAAATGTTGCTTGCCTGATTGATAATGGAGAGTCAATCGACCCGTTTTCCTTCTCTGGAGAGCCTAGCTGCAACAGTCGACGTAGCACGTCAGCTGAAAACACTAGAGGGTGTCCAGCAATCCTCGTCCTCAATACTGTTGGAGTAACAGTACAGTCGACTTGTAAATGATCCCAAAACTGACGAACATATGGGATAACTATCTGAATATTATGCGACAGAGCATACGAAATCCTTGATTCAACCAAAAATCCACCATCTGGCGGTATGCTTGAGCCTCTGGTATCTCATGGTTCGGAGAAATGACCAAATTATGCTTTGGAACGAAAACTCTATCTGCCATGTATGCACATTAAAGCATATAAGATATTAGAATTATTAAGATAGACATAAACTTGTTTAAATTCAAATTTGTTTTATTTTGAACTTGTTTAAGTACAAAATCCAACACCTATGAATTTCTACGAGTTTGATTTAAATTTTAAGCAAATATTTCGAATATAATGGTAAACTCAAATGACAAGTTCGAAACAACCATAGTTTCGAATTTAGTGGATGCTTCGAGTTTAATGATAAACTCAAAGCCAAACTCGAAGCCATGATCAAATTCGAGACAATGATCAAACTCGAACATGTCGGTTTGAATAACAACAAAAATCCATGATTTTAACCAATTTAGACTTAGAAAATTACATCCATTAGTCCTAATAGGTTCTAATCAAAGATATTTGTAATCAATTTGATGTTTCAACGGTTCAAAGTTTGTTATTTAGAAATACAAACTTTCCACCATTAAAACCTCAAAATCCGTTAATTTTGGCTCAAATGGAGTCTAAAACCACCTAAATCTTGTAGAATACGGTTGATTATACCTAAATTTGCTAGTAGTCTTGAATACAAACGGACAGAAACTCGACAAATAGTATGAAACTCGAAAACGACAAACTCGAAGACAAACTCGAAGTCGCTCACAGTAAACTCGAAAGGCTCAAATTCGAAAGTAGTGATAATGACTTGTCACTGTTGACCTATTTATATCAACCACCTTCGAGTTTGTTGTCTACTTTCAAATTTATCAGCAAATTCGAAGAACCTGCCAAATTCGAATATATTCGATTTTGGTTAAACTCGAATTTAACTCTGAAAATTTTGAAAATTTCGAAAATCATTTAATTAAATTCAACATTTTCAACTTTTTCGTGTAACGGAATAAACTATGCCAAATTTTTTATCCTAAGCACAAGATTTTCACGCAATGTTTATTTTATTCAACAAGGAATGCACCCTCAGTAATTTGACCTTTTTCCTAAGTAAAAAGAAAATTAAATTATAATTAAAAAATAAAAATAAAATAAAATAAATTAAAGTGAAAATTGTGAACAAAAATTAAACTTAGACTAAACTACATTATTTAAAATTTACAACCTATACTAAACACTTAACAGAATATTTTTGACGAGTATGGTCAAAGAAAGGTTCAATCAGATAGCGGTGTCAAATACACACTTTCAGTATTCAAACTTTCACACTTAGGAATTTTTGATTCCTTTGATTGTTTGTCGTGACATACATTTCTAGCCGATTGTTGGTATTGTTTTCCCTTTAAACATGTTACACTTCGGAATATCCCTTGGCCTTTTTATTTTTCATGAAATTATCTTACGTGACTCATACATAGACATACTTTTATGATCAAAGCATACACACAATGATTATAACTTTTTGCTATTGCAAAGTTTCTTTAAAAGGCAAACATCAGACACAGGTCTTTATTTACATACAACAAAGTGTCTTAGTTTGTCTTAAGGATTATTTTTAAAGCTAGCAAGACAACGGTGACAGGTCTGTACCGAAGTACAACAAAGCGACCTATCTTGCTAAGTCGAATCAAAACAGAGGCAACAGGTGTGTACTTACGTACAACAGAGTTACTTGTTTTGACTCTCAACTCAGTATATGATTTTTCTGTTCTTTCCATTTTAAGATGTATTTGATGTTGCTATACATCCCCAGAAAGTTTGCATAACTCATTTTGAATCAATGTCTGTATGTCTCTAACATAAAAATTAAGACCATTTGGTCGTACATCTAAGTTAGTGACACGTTTGACTTTTTCTTGAATATTTTATTAGCCTTGAGACTCCTTATATGTATTATGCCTACCAACATATCAAACTGCATAATGTATAACACTTAGAATTTTAGGTACATTATGTGTGAAAGCTAAACAGTTAGAGTTTGTATTAACTGTGCTAATTTTCTTCACTTTGAACCTATGTACCTAAGACTTAACTCTTTTTCTAATATTCTCTTTTTTTTTTTTTTGAATTTTTATATGGTTTTCCTTTTTTTTTCTTTTGTTTTTCATAAGTAATAGCAAGAAAATAAAATAACCTACTAACTTACTATAAATGGAAACTATCCTAAGCTACTAAACTTACTATAAAAAGAAAGAAAGACTACTGCTATAAAAAGAAATAAAACTCTACTAAGGTCAACTCACTCTGGATTACGCATACCATTTAGTTGAATCAAATACTCAAAACGTGACTTATCAAAAGCTTTGGTAAATAAATCAGCATTATTATCATCCGTTGCCACTTTTACCAGCTTGATTAAGTTCTTTTCAGCACAATCATGTATAAAATGATGTCTTATGTCTATGTGCTTGGTTTTATTATGCTTAACTGGATTATTAGTTATGGCAATTGTTAACTGGTTATCTATCCTAATAGGAGTATGAGTATAAGTCAAACAGTAATCCTGCAATTGTTGTTGTATCCACAGAACCCGTGAACAGCAACTACCAGTAGCAACGTATTCGGCCTCGCACGTTGACACGGCTACCGAAGTCTGTTTCTTGCATTGCCAGGAAACGAGTCTCCTTCCTAGGAACTGACAACCTCCAGTTGTTGACTTGCGCGTCAAGCTGCATCCTCCGTAGTCTGAATCTGTGAACGCCTCCAATTCCAGATCGCCCTCCGCATGATACCAAAGTCCCAGCTTCGGTTTCGACTTGAGGTATCGTAGAATCCGCTTCACAGCTTTCATGTGCATCTCTTTCGGATTAGCTTGAAACCTAGCACAAATACAAACAACAAACATAATATCAGGTCTTGAAGCAGTTAAATACATAAGTGACCCAATCATGGCTCGATATAACGTCGGATCCACATCGGTATCACTTTCAGTACCCGGTCCGAGATTGTGATTCACTTGAATCGGCGTGCTGAAGTGAGCTGTCAGTTTTGTCATTTCCATCCCGAAGCGCTCTAATATGTCGTAGACATACTTCGTCTGATGGATAAACATGCCCTCCTTCTTTTGGTCAACTTGCAAACCCAGAAAGAAGTTCAACTCACCCATTGCACTCATCTTGAATTTTGACTTCATCACCTTTTCAAAATCCTTGCACATTTGCTCGTCTGATGATCCAAAGACGATATCATCGACGTACACTTGTACCAAGATGAAATGTTCTCCTTTTCGCTTCACGAACAGCGTACTGTCTATCCTTCCTCTTTCAAACCCATTTTCTAACAGATGGTTGGATAGAGTCTTGTACCATGCCCTTGGTGTTTGACGCAATCCATACAGAGCCTTATCTAATCGATATACTCTGTCTGGGTATTTCGGATCTGTAAACCCGGGCGGCTGTTCCACATACACCAGTTCCTTCACTTTCCCATAAAGGAAAGAACTCTTAACGTCTAGCTGATAAACCTTAAATCCCTTGAAGGAAGCAAAAGCCAGAAGCAAACAAATTGCTTCCAACCTTGCTACTGGCGCGAACACCTCATTGTAATCGATTCCTTCCTCTTGGTTGAAACCCTTTACAACTAACCTTGCTTTGTTGCGAGTGACTATACCTCGATCGTCTCTTTTGCACTTAAAAACCCATTTGGTTCCTATTGCTATTTCCCCTCGAGGTAATGGAACTAACTCCCACACTTCTAGTTTCCTAAATTGTGACAGTTCTTCCTGCATCGCTTCAATCCAAGAGTTATCTTTTAGTGCCATTTGCACGTTTTTCGGCTCTACTTGCGAGATGAAACAAGAATAGAGGCAGGTATGAAAGGCCTCGGAGTCATTTATCATCGGCGACAACACAGTGTTGTTATTTAAACTACTCCTAGTCCTCACACCCGCATTAGGTGCTTTCTATAGGATGGTTCTTGTTGATCCTAGATGTCTATCTCGTCAACTCTTAGATTATCTCCTAAATTTGATCCTATTTCACCTAACGGGGGAACGACTTCAGACACCACATTTTCTTCCTCGTGGACATTTTCCACAGAGTTAGAAGTTGTTGTTTGAGTCTGATCCTCGTTTGTAGGTGCTTCAGAATTAGTGACTTCTGGAGATCGATCTTCAGTTGAAGTAGGCTCAGAAGTTGATTGAAAAGTGGTCCTCGGAAAGCTATGACCCTCGTCATTCAGATTCAACGACGACATGTCCTTTTTGATAGTACCTTCATTTTCATCCAAAGGAATGTTAAATGACTCAAACAGTTTGTCATAATCAAATATCCATTCCGGACCTGTTTGGAGTTCATGTGTATAACTTGTGACTTCAATGTTATACACAATCTCTACTGTACCATTAGATTTGTTAAAAACCCGTTTGTTTGGTGAATTCGACACATAACCTAGGAAGTATCCTTCGTCAGCCTTTTCACCAAACATTGGTTGATGTTTTGTTTTCATTAAAGTACATGGTACCCCAAAAGGTTCGAAGCCAGTTAAATTAGGTGGCCGTTTATTCAATACTTCATAACAGGTTTTGTTCAAAGATTTGACAGTAAGGACCCGGTTTAAAACATGGCATGCGGTATTCACTGCCTCCCCCCAAAACATGGTAGGATGCTTTGAATCCGATGACATGGTCCTTGCTGCCTCAATCAATGTCCTGTTTTTCCGTTCGGCCACCCCATTTTGCTGTGGCTCATAAGGTGCACTAAATTGATACACTATGCCCTTTGATAGGCAATATACACAAATTACTGTGTTTTTAAACTCTGTTCCGTTATCACTACGAAGTCGTTTAACCCTTGTTCCATATGAATCTCCACTTGGTCTAAGAACCCGATGAGCTTGACAGTCGTCTCGTCCTTTGTACCTAAAAAGAAAACCCAAGAAAAACGTGAGTAATCGTCAGTAGTAACTAAATAGTACCAACTACCACCTATACTCCTTTTGTTGATTGTTCCGAAGAGGTCCATATGCAACAAATGGAATGTGGCAGCGATGGAGTTCTGAGTCTTGGACTTGTGTGCCTTCTTGTGTTGTTTTCCTTTCTTGCACAATAGACACTTATCCTCGAACTGAAAACTCTTCATAGGAACACCTTGCACCAATCCATTTTTCGTAATATAGTTCATTTTCCTTAGGTGCAAGTGTGATATGCGTCTGTGCCATAAAACAGACTCTGTCTCTGAAGCTTTAGATAGCAGACAAATTGGTCCCATCGAAGATTCCGGCTTGTTCATGTCGAGCATGTACAAGTCATTCTTCCTTGGAGCCCTCATCAGTATCCACTATTCAGGTATCTTGAACCCCGGTTTTAGCACTAACGCCTCAGTATCAGTGAACAACACTGAGTTCTTTTTATCACAGATTTGAGATACACTAATGAGATTGTGAACCAGTTTATTAACGTGATAAATTTGATCCAACTTGATCGTCCCATTAGTGACCACTCCAGTACCAGTGATATTTCATCCCTTATTGCCAGCGAATGATACAAATCCCCGATTCCATCCCTTGAAGTCTGCAAGTAGACTTCGCTCCCCTGTCATGTGCCTGGACCACCCACTGTCTACGAACCATTTGTTGTTTAGACCTGTGGTTATCTCCTGCACATGAAAGAAAATAGGTTAGTTATCACGGGTAACCCAAGCCATAACTGACTGGGTAATACCATTCTCGTCCACATACTTAAACTCTTTCAAATACCCATCTCTCCTTTCAGGTGACTTGGGTCTTTGAACTGGAGTCTGTTGTGGTGCCGAGTGATTTAAGTTCACTCTTTGCCTTTGTAGGCATTTGCTGGGGAGCTCTTGAATAATTACGTTTATAATTTATTTCAGACTGATATCCCTGAGCTCTACCTGGTGTTTGATGTCTAACAGGAGTGTGTGACCTAACCGGAGTGTAAGCTCTGCTAGGTGTTGTACTCCTATATTGTTGTTGCGGTCCAGACCTAGATTGATTAACGACTCGATTTGGTGAATTAGTCCTAATCACTTCTTTTGGTCCACCTTTCACCGGTGTTTGTTTCACAGCAGATTTTGGTGTAGCTTGCACAGTTTTCTTGGTATTCTGAGAACTACTAGTGCTTGCAGCACTTGTACAAGGCTTAACTTGTTCTGGCTTCCTTGTCTTAGGTGTATTGTCTACTTTCCTATGTGGACAGCTAGAAGCAACATGCCCCCTTTCATGACATCTAAAGCAAGACATTTTGTCAATTGACTTTTTGTGTGTACCCTTTGACTTAGGTGTCTCACTAGTGTCTAGCTCTTTTGGTTCATCTATAGCGACTGGTTCATCATCCTGATCATTAAAGTCAATTTTGTGTTTTCCTACAGGTTTATCACCAGATGATTGCACAAATTTAACTTTCTTAATATTGACATTATTATCAGTCACCTTAGTTGCATTTTCCTTTACAGGTTCAGACACTGGTTCCGGTATTTCCTCTAAGTCTACTGATTTCTCAGTTTTCTCCTGAGGTTGAGGTACATAGTTGTCATTGAAAGGTGGAGGACTCTCATGATATCCTAGACCTACAGGCCTTTTAGATTGACGCTGTGCATCTAATATTTTCCCTAGGTTAAGAGATGAGTTCCTAAACTTTTCAAGTTTACTATTTGCCTCAGCTACTTTCACCTTAGACTCAGCTAGCTCTATGTCTTTGGTTTTCAGCTCCTTGGTTAATGCCTCAACATGTTCATACATGAGTTCTAACCTAACACATTGTTCGCTCAGTTTGTCCTTTAGAACTATAACATCATGTGCATCAGCCTTAAGCTTATCCCTAAGATCTTGCTTTATATCTATTAGGCTAGCATTATCTGATTTTAACGTTTCATTTTGAGCAGACATGGTTTGATGTGATTCGAGTACTAAATTTAACCTATCGTTAGATGTAGCACATAAAACACACAACTCATGGAAAAGAGAAAAGTTCAGACTTACCTTGGTATGATCTGATTCCACGTTGGCCATCTGAGCGGCAAACTCCAGAATTGTCTGATCATCTGACTTCTCTACCCACATCGGACTGCTTTCAGTCTGACTGCTCTCCCCTGTGATTTGCTCTGCCCCTTCACCTCCAGTCTCAGTCACTTCAGCCATAAAGGCTCTAGCATTCGATCCTGGATGTGTACTCCAGTCATAAGTGCCGTCTAGCTGTCTGTCTGATGTGACATTAGATAACAACCCAGCTATATTCGCCTGACTGGATGAACTACTTGGAAGATATCGCCCTTGCGATTGATTCTGATACTGTCCCTGTTGATTCTGATACTGTCCCTGGCAATTTTCTACCTTCGGTCTGACACTCTCTAGCGAAGTGTCCTAACCCTTGACAGTTGTAACATTTAACCTTGGACTTATCGAATCCAATCCTATTGTTACTCATATTCAGATTTCTTCCCGTCCTTTTGATGAACCTCTTAACTCTCTGAGTTACCATGGCCAGTTGCCATTGAAGATCCATCTCTTCAAGATCATCAGGGTCTACCTGATCGTAATCCTCATCCCAAAGTGCTGGATCGTTGATTTTGCCGTGAACGCAATTGCCGTAAGCGGCCACGAATGAAGCCAACAGATTCAGATGGTCTTCAGCCGATTTCGCACTCATAGGCATCATAGAATATCCCTGAGATGTAGATGCCGGAGTAGCCTGATGCTGCTGTTCTTCTGGTCTAGTTAACCCTAAGAAAGCCCTACTCTGTGAGTCTTCTGGCTCAGCCGGTGATGATGTTTCTCCCCAGAAGAAGGTTGTAGCTGTCTTCATTTCAGCTGCCACTGAAGGTTTTGATTTTCCGAAATACATAGCTGGATCTTGAACTTGATCATAATCCATTTCTTTCTTCAGTTTCTCAAAATGTTACGCCCTCAGCGTTCCCACAACATTCTCTAGAGTTAGAGTATAGTATTTGTCCTCATCATGCTTAATTAAGGCCACATACATCGCCCATTTGGCCGGTAAAGCATCTAGAAGCTTATTATTCTTCTTAATGTCACTATACTCAATGTCATGACTGTCTAACTCAGTTAGTAGATGATAGAAACGTATGATAGTGTCATCCAGCTTTTCATCCTTCAATGCTTTGAAGATTGCAAACTGCTGCTTGAGCATTTCCATTCGTTTCCTTCTAACCCTCGGGTTACCCTCACACCGTTTTTCCAATGCCTCCCACAGCTCTTTTGCTGTGTTCTGATTACGGAAGGTGTGTAGTATGTCCTGAGGTAACGCCGTTCTAATGATAGCGTATGCACGGTTCTCTGCTTCAAACAACTTTTTATCGTCATCCTTCATTTTAGAATAAGGAACAACCTTTTGTCGTCCTTCGACCTCAGCTGTAGGTGGAATGTATCCCTCGTCGATACAAATCCACATGCGCATATCATTAAATCGCGCGAAGTCGGCAAACCGATCGTTCCACCAGTAATAATCTTCAAGTTTCATCAACTTTGGTGGAGTATTTGCTTTTCCGACCTCGTGATCCATCTCCAGAAACCGTTGTAGACTTGTCATTCTTTCAAACATAATTGAATTTAAACTTAATTAATTTAATTCGAAATTAATTTAAATTAATTCTTTCGTATTTAGGTAAATTCGAATCTAATTAAATTTAAACCAGTTTGGGATTAAATTCGAGTTGAGTTCGTAAATCCAATTAAAATCGAAATTAATGACAAATTCGAAGGTCACTGAACTCGAAAGTTCACTTAAATTCGAAACCCACCAAAATTCGAAACCCAAGTAAATTCGAATGTCCCCTATTCGACATTAGTGCAAAGTCGAAATCCAAAGTAAAGTCGAAATGGCCAAATTCGAAACCACTTTAAGGAAACTCGAAAGGAGCGTATTTTAGTCAAACTCGAAAATAAGCAAACCCTAATTTCTCCTTAACAAATTCGAGCGCCACAAATTCGAAAAACGGCTAATACCTCGAGTTTTTCACGTTTTTCAGATTAAATCAATATTTTTACAAGTAAAAATATTGATTTTGATAAAAAAAAAAAACGTGAACTACAACCAAGTATTTCCCAGAATCCAATTTGATAAGCTCGAAAAACTCAATAATACGTGAGATTAACCGAAGAACACGAAGAACACGAAGAACACCCCGTAGGCTCTGATACCACTTGTAAGGTCTTGCAACTACAGATCTATCTCGACGCGACACCGTCCAACGAGTGCGGAATCCTCGTTAGCGGCTTGACGGATATATCACACACACGGAACACGGAGACAACCACAGCGTTGTACGAATGACTGCGAACGAACCTACGCAATGATTCTCTCCGAACACACACAAAGATGGCTGATAAACTCGAGATCGCCTTCTGCTAATCACTCACGGAATTCTGCAAAAGTCTGCTAAACATTCGAGTTAATCCCTAATTATAGAGACCCATTCGAGTTTGTCATGGGACAAACTCGAACCAGGCCCAATGCCCATTCGAATTTGTCCTCATGACAAATTCGAATTTGACTACTATGCTACATTCGAATTTATGCTAAATTCGAATTTCACATGTCAACTTCTATTCGATTATATGTTTTAACTTATGTTTGAATATATCTTTGAACTTTATGTTTGAACTTCTTGTAATACGTTACACCAAGTTCAAACATACAAACAATAAATATCAAACACATAAAATCACATATATCAAATACTAGTTAATATTCAATACCTTGTAAGATTACTTAGACAAAATGCTAACACCCTTAGACTGCTATCGTCACACAGGGTGTACCAACATTTTGGAGTCTTTAAAGCTATTCGTTTTTGTGAACCAGATTGTTTTTGAAACACAAAATGTTTTTCAACAACTGGCTTATAAAGACAGTGTTTAGCCAAATGGTTTTTCCTGCCACAGTGAAAACATATTTTGACTGTTTTGATTTGAGAGCCAGTATTGTGTGACTATAATTGATTCTTGTTCCTTTGACTTCCCCTCACTTGTTGCTGTGTGGGAAACTGTACACCATGCTTTTGGCATGTGCATACTGGAACAATTTTACCCTTTTTACCTGTGTTGGAAAAGGATGCAAAATTACAGTTAGAAGGTACATAGACATTTGAAACATGTTTGTATTCACTTATCTTCTCTTTTCCTTTCAAACTGTTGGTTTCTTTCCTCATGGGTTCACTCATGGTTTTGGGATTACCCTCTTCTTCCTCATTATTACTGTCTACATTAGTAACTAGTCCATCTTCCAACTCAGGCTTATCCTCAAGGACAGGATCTACAGTCTTCATATTCTCATCTAGAGGTTCATTCACAAGCCTATCAGCAACTTCACTCATAGGATGAATGTATTTGGTATTGTAAGGAGGTGAGGTAGCATTGTATCCTATTCCTTCCTTGGGATTTAGTTGAGATTTACCCTATATTTGAACTGAACATCCATTAGATGTTCTAGCTTTTGATTGGCCAACTTGACGTTACCCAAATCAATGTTTATGCAATCTACTTTCTTCTGAGCTTCTAGCACCTTTTGTTCAGCCTCTTCTAGTTTCTTATTAAGGATCTCTATCTTCTCTTCAAGTTCCTTTTTCTTCCACTCATGATATATCCTATCATGTCCCATCTGCATCTCATTGTCCTTATAATCATTGATCTGTTTTTCAAGATCCTCAATTGCCTGCATATACTCATACCTCCTCTCTTCCATCTTAACTAGAGTTTTACACATGCTTTCATTATGATCTCTGTATTTTTTAACCATATTTTTGCATGCTTGGGAGCAGAGTTTAGCGTTTACCTCAGATGGTAGGTCAGTGGAAGTGGCACTTGTAGTTTCTGCCATAAGAGCTTGATTTTGGTACACCTCTTCTGTTTGATCACTCCAGTCAAAAACAATGTCCTCTTGTGAAACAAGGGCCTGTGAAGATTGTGGTTGACTGGTTTGTTGAGGTCTTGGTTGCTGCTGACTTTGTGATCTACACTCTCTAGAAAAGTGTCCAAGTTTGTGACACTTGAAGCATTCAACCCTTGATTTCTCAAAGGCTGGTTTCCCTTCTATTCTGGCCTGAAAGTCTGTTCTGCCAGTTCTTCTGAGAAATCTCTTATCCCTCATTGTCGGCATGGCATGTTGCCACTTTAAATCTATCTCCTCTAGATCATATGGATGGATTTGTTCCAGATCCTCAGGATTGAGAGCAAATAGTCCATCACATGCAACAAATGCCTCATAATTGACATCAAAAGTATTACCATCAGTACCTGAAAAAAAATCACAGCAGTTTGATTTATCAGTAGCTGCAGAGGATAATAGAGCAGTGTTTTTATTATAAGAAAAGGTTTTCTTTTTATTTTCTATTTCAGACTCAAACACTCTCAAGCTGTTGTAGAGATCATACAACACTATTTCATCTAGAGTGTCCTTTGTTCTCCACTATGCAGCATACACTGTCCATTCTTCACCAAGAGATCCGAGGAGCTTTCTGTTTACCTCATCTTGATCCAGGCTAACCTTAGCACTCTCCAATTTACCTATCAATTTATTAAACCTATAAAAGATTTGAGTAAGGTTTTCATTCTTTCCACCAGAAAAATTTTCATACTACTATTTAAAAGATCCTTTTGATTTCTTTTTGTGCTAGCATTGCCAGCGAATCTTTTCTCTTAAGCGCGACATAGAGAATGAGCAGTATAGAATTTTTTGAACTGATGTTGATAAGCATTAGGAATAGCTATCTGTAAAATAGCTATCTGTAAAATAATGAGCAGTATAGAATTTCTCTCAATCTCAGTTTTTGGAGGTGTTCTTTTTGGTTTGCCTTCAGCATCCAGTTTAGGATCAACTGAAGGAGGATTTTCAACGGCTTCCCAAAGGGCATAGTCAATAAATTGAATGTGTTGTTGAATCCTGAGTTTCCACATCTCGAACTCAGTGGGTTTGAGCATAGGTACCTTAAGTCCTTGCCCAGATCCACTACCGCTGCCATCAAACTCCATTGCAGAAAAAGATTTAGATACTAAAAGATGAAAATTTTTGACTTTGAAAACAAAGAATAAAAGAAAACAAATTCCTAGGCTCTGATACCACTTGTCAAGATCAAATCACCTAAGATTAACTGGTTTGATTAAATCAGAGATAAACCAATAATCTTGTTTTGAATCAAAGTCCAATTAAGAAGTTTGCGGAATAACACTCAATTGTTTTAAGAAAACTTTTAGAACAATAAGAACAAACAATTTAAATCATTAAACACAATCAGTATCAAAATCCTTTGTATAACATCTTTGATAACAATCACCTCTAATATGTTTGATTAGACGAAGAACGCAAATTATTCTTAGGGTTTTACAACCTTAGAGGCTTTAGAAACTCAATTAGAATACAAGTTACAATGCAAATTGCTTAAGCACTGAATTACATAAGAAAGACCTAGTCTATCTCTATTTATAACCTTCTGATTTGTTTCATTAACAAACTGCGATTTCTCTTGAGTGGATATCTTTGGAAGATCTTTAAATCTTTAAATCTTTATCACCTCCTGCTTTGTAGCAATTTCTATTATCTGTTTGTTGAACAGCTTGAACTTTAACTCTAGCAGCATGAACATTTTGAACTAGCAGCTCGAGTTTCTTGAACTAGCAGCTTGAACTTTGAAATTACACAGAAATACTACTAACAGTCTGAGAAATCCTAACTAACAGCTTTACAAACCTAGATTATTTCCAAACATTGACATAGATTGAGTTTTATTTCAAAGATTTTTGCTCCTGATATATTTTCTATGAGTTGACTAACTTTGTGTGCTTATTTCCAGGGGGAGTTTCAGACGCACTATGACGACGATATTTTTTTCACAAAGTTGTGTGCAATTTTTAATGCAGTATTTTTGTACACACATAAAGAGGTTTTGAGCTGAAAAGAAAACTTTTAATTTCCTGATAGACAGAGTGTATCATTGAGGTTAATTCATCTAATCTCTTTGATTTTCATAATCTCATTGATTCTGAGATTATCTTTGTTATTCTCACATGCATTCTTATTTCTTCCAATTCACTCATACTTAATTCTCCCATAATCTCTAATGAGATAATTCTTTCATGAAAATCTGATTCATTTCATATCATATATCATATTTTAAATTTCATTCTGATACCACCCAACTCATCATTCCCCAAATTCATTTTGAATTTCATCTCCTAATTCATCTGAGCTGGAAATCCTAATCATTCTTTGTGTGATATCCCATGAAATGAAATGCTGAACATTATTTCTGTAGACTCCATTTATGCACCAAATTGTGTGATAGGCATAAACATCGCTTCTATGGTCTAACCATAACCGGAAGACCAACCCAAGGAGCGAACCATCTATATTTTTTGTGGGTGAGGGTTCTTTCGGTCTATTAGTTGACAAGTGTTCGTTATCACGGGATACTGACAGGGTCGAGCAGAGGTAAAATGTAAATGAGATGGTTATATTGATAGGAGATGGTGATGCATTAGATCATGCTTTCGCTATAAAGCTGACTGAATTTATTTCTGAAAAGTGAGTCGGGGGGAGCTTAGTTGGAAATTGATGAGAACTGAGAGTTGAGAAAGGATTCGAAGAAAAGATAATCCTACCTACACTGTGTCGGCTGGGTAATCCACATAATCTATCAAGCCCTAGGTGACTTGATATTACAAAAGATGTCATGGACCCAGTGACGCATGCACCTAACCCCATCAACCACTCAGTTATCTCTCAAAATATTTTTGTTTCAATAATCACAGAGATATAGCACATTTCTATCGATATATCATTTGGATATTATTGATACTGAAACAAGGAAGACATTTACTCTGGTCTCCGACTTCATTTGATGCACATTGTGTCTAGAGCTAATTATATACACTTTTAGGACACATCGAGTCTAACAGTCTGCGTGACTATAAACTGATAGTCCAAAGTGACTAATCCGGAACAAATAAGAGTGATTCTTTCATAATAAAGGATTTCACGATGACTATTTGGAAATCCTACCAGTGTTAACATCAAGCCAGCGCTGAAATTAGGTCACATAGATTATGTCTACTGTGCTAACAGGAATCTTATGTGGACCTGGACACTATTACTTAAAAATGAATGTGTTTCATTTTTCTCACCTAAAGTTGAAAAACTTTGTTTGTTTTTGTAAGGAGAGAGTATTCATTGGAGGGGGAGTGATAAATTTGTTCAGAATAAGGGGAGTGGTTATATTTGAAAGTGAGGATATCATTTTGAAGGGGAGAGAAAATTTGTAATATTTCTGAGTTGTAATTGTTGTTCTATTTTTGTCTGTATTCATGTCTGCAATTGTAATTTCACTGTATCTGTGTCTCTGAAGATTTTGCATGATGTTCATAATTCTTATGATCATCATAAGGGGAGAAAAGTTGTATTTCAGAGTCAATTGCTAAATAGTTTGAAGACATTTGCAACAACTGCTGAAGACAATTGTGACAGCTGCAGAAGAGTTCAAGATGAAAGATGATATGTTGTCTTTGATTGATCAATGGAGAGAATCAAATTCTATCATCATGATTCAAGGGGGATAGTCTATTAATAAGAAAAGAGAAGATCAGAGAAGAGAAGATATGATGATCAGAGAGAGTCAATGAAGAAGAAAGTTTATTTGAAGATTCAGAGATAATAGAGAAGAAAATAGAAAAGCTTTGAATATCATGTTTTTAAAATCATGAACATATTTACATTGTTTAGTTTTTCTTTGTAAAGTTACGGCTTTGAACTGTGCTTGAAATATTGCTTTCATCTCTAAGGGGGAGATTGTTAGTAACAAATATATAGAGAAGAAAACAATTATAATTGTAAGTACAGGGACTAGATTTGTCAATTCAAGAAAGCTTAGTTTAGGAGTATATAAACAAATTCTAAGGAATTCGTTTAGAGACTTTTGCCGTATTTCTTGTTATTTCACGTTGAGAGCAAAGTCAATCATTTGATAAAAAAGGAGATTTTGTGTTTAATGTTATGATTCACCTAAATATGTTATTATCATCATTTTACGCAGAAACAATAATTGATGAAGATGGATACCCTATTTGTCGGAGAAGAAACAATTATGTGTTTGTCAACAAAGGTAAAACTATGTTGGACAATAGATTTTTTGTCCCTTACAATAGATACCTTCTGCTGAAATATGAAGCACACATAAATGTTGACTGGTGCAACATATCAAGAGAAATTGAGTACTTGTTTAAGTACTTAAACAAAGGTCCAAATAGAGAACCATTAATAATACAATAAAACATTACCCTAGTCGGTGAGCAACAAATACAACAAATTGTTGAAGTTCATGAAATTAAGAATTACTTAGATTATCGATATTTATCTCCGTGCGAAGCAGTGTGGCGTCTATTTGCTTTTGACATACACTACTACTAACCCTCAGTCATGAAACATAAATTTCACCTACTAGATCAGAATATGATCACCTTGCGTGATTCAGAAAGTCTACTTCAAAGGGAGGGCATCAAAGAAACGATGTTCACACAGTGGTTTGAACTAAACAAAAGAGATGAAGAAGCTGCCAAATTCACGTATGCTAAAATACCAACAAAGTATGTTTGGCATGCAAATGAAAGACTTTGGAAGCCCCGAAAACAAAGAAAATGCATTGGTCATATTATGTATTCAAATCCTGCATCATTAGATCGTTACTATTGAGGAAATTGTTGAATGTTCTTAGAGGACCTAAAAGTTTTGATGACATAAAAATAGTTAGCGGAAGGATATGTGGAACATTTATGTCACACCCTGCTACCCCGGTTGGCAGCGAGGCATGACGAGTGCGGAAGCGTAACCATAATCATAACGACCGACCACTATATGGACGTTTTCAAAAAAATACATTGATTTAACTTCAAATATAAATATTGTTTTACATAACCAAAATACAACATAAGTAGTTCTTAAAACACCAAGATTTAAATACACAATTTAGTTTATCAGGAAAGATGCAAATAAATCTCCGAGTTTGAAAATGATGCGACCCCAACATGAACGGAAGCCTTGGAATGCTTCTGATAAATGCCCATGTCTTAATCACCTGAAAATACATGCTAATATACATCAACAAATTGTTGGTGAGCTCATAGGTTTACGTGAAAAGACCAATTGTATGGACATTATCAGACGAGTTGAATTTATAAATCATAAATTCCACGTATGTATTACATCAACCATCATGCAACCGAAGATTAATTAAATGAGTTTGTCCTGTGTAGTATTCCCATACGTAATACTGTGTGTTGAATATATATATATGCATCCCGCCGTTAGCCGATTAAGACTAACCCGAATTGGGGACATGACTCCCGATAGATCTATCCACAATATATTCGCGCTTGCAAATAAATGTAATTAACGGTTCATGATTTGAGGGCTGATGGATCCACACATGTGATACATATAAGAAATAAACAGTTTTGATGTCCATATGAAAACAGTGCATGTATTTCCACCATAATAGATAGTGAAAATAGGGGCTATGAAGACTCACCGTATGTTGATGGCAAAATTAGCGTAAAAACGATAGTTTTCGTTGCTGATGAGTGATGACACCGGACACGTTTAACCGAGTCCTAAATGATATAAGGGATTTAATAACTCCCATATATGATAAGATGTATGTATAAAGGTTTTTATGTCTTAAATCACCCAACATTACAAGTTTATAAATAAAACCCACTTAAAACGTCAAGTTTATATATATATATATATATATATATATATATATATATATATATATATATATATATATATATATATATATATATATATATATATATATATATATATATATAATTTTCCAGCTTTTTGATGGTTTTTCGGCCTACTTTGAGGCTGTTTTTGACCAAGCTCCAAAACGATTTAGGCTTTTGTTTTTCTTGGACATTAAACTACTATATTCAAAGATTTTTCAAAGTCAAGAACGGCCATTTTTCGAGGTGTTTAGGTTAGGAAAAGGCTTGTTGAAAACCCTATGTTGGCCATTTTTGAGCTGTCAAACTTTCGGGTTCCCAAATAATATCTGGGGGTTCTAAACCCCATAATAAATTATGAAAACTTCCACATTTTTGGTTAAGACATAGATCTAACTTTTGTGACAAGAATCAACTCATTTTGTTAAGTTATGAATTAGTTATGATTTTTCAAAGTCGATGTAACATTTCTGCCGAAAATCTTGATTTCTATAAACTTGAAACAACTTGTGATTCTTGTTGTTTATTCAAAAACTACTTGCATAAAAGATTATAAAACACATTTGTACAACTTGTTTTCATAATATTTACACTTATATAATGTGCTTATGTATTTATAATCACACTTTAAAACAAAACTAGAGATTTATAAACTTGAGCTTTTATGAAACTTGTTGTTGTTGGTGATTATATATATTATGCAAGACTTATATAAACATAAATATAAGATGTTATGAGTTAGATATTACTTACTTTGATGAAGTATAAGATTGTGAATGAGTAGAAGGTTGGATCTTCAAATGTTGCACCAAGAACACTTGAAATATTTTCAAGAACACCAAAACTTTGAAATTTGGCTATGCATAAGGCCTTGTGGCCGGTTTTTGTGAGGGAGGAAAGAGAGGATTTGCTAGTTGCAAGGTGTGAGAAATGAAGTGATCTTGGTCTCTTATTTATAGATGGAAAAGAAGTGGTGAAATGATGAAAGAGATGGAGTTTGTGTACACTTTTTAAACAAAATGATTATGTTTAAAGTAGAGATGGGTTTGTAACAAAATATTAAAGTCAAACTCTATAAAAGTACATACCAAGGCCGGATTTATTGATGTATTTTTCATGTATTTCTATTTTTTTGTATAAAAGTATTTAGAAATGTATTCTTGTATTTCCCTTTATTTGTAATTTATAAAAACTTTTGGATGCATTGTTTTAGTGAATTGTTTTTGTCTTGCATAATTAATGTTAAGTAGGTGTATTAGTGTATGATTAGTGTCACTAATCATAATTTAATTACGTACTTAGTTGAATTAATCCATCATATCGTAATTCGATCGGATTAATTGATTTGCCGATTCATCGCACGATGAAATTGATTCTAATTGAGTTGAATTTCCTTATGAACATTGTTAATCACCTTGATTAATTGCTAATGACCACTGATTAGGTTATAAATTGCTAATAAACACTGATTAGGTGATAGTTGTTGACCTGGATTTGTTCCGGATGTTACAGTCTCCCCCTGTTAAGGGAATTTCGTCCTGAAATTTTATCTTGTTTCCTAAGGGTCTTGTTACTTAAGATTAGGTGAGGGTATCTTTGGTTAAACTGACCTTTGCATACCGAAGTGAATTCTGGTCCATGTCTAAAACTCCATCTGACCTTGAGGATGGGTATACGAATGTGCTTCAATCCTTTGACCTTACGGTCCACGATTTCTGAAGCGAAGTTTATCAGTTAGCTTGATCTCTTCAAAGGGGGTAACAAGTGTATCCTCTAACAAAGACTTCTTCAGATTCGATACATGGAAGGTATTGTGCATGCTGCTAAGCTCTGGTGGTAGCTCTAAACGATAAGCTACGAGTCCAATTCCCTTTAAGACGTTGTATTGTCCAATGTATCGAGGGTTTAGTTTTTCCTTAGTTTCCTATTCTTCTCACGCCCTTCCATGGCGAGACTTTCATTGGTACTCATTCTCCCAATTAGAACTCAAGGGATTTTCTCCCTAAATCTGCATAACTTTCTGACAATCACGGGCAAGTTTTTGTTAGTTCCACATTTGTACTATCTTTTCGGTAGCTTCGTGAATGATCTTAGGGCCAGTGATTTGGCTATCTCCTACTTCTTCCCAACAAATCGGCGATTGACACTTTCACCCGTAGATGGCCACAAACGGAGCAGCTTTAATACTCGAGGGATAGCTATTGCATTACGATAATTCCACTAAGGCAATTGAGTATCCATTACACATGCTCTTAATGTATGTTCTAGGGTTTGGATTGTTCAATTATTCTGACCATCGGTCTGAGGGTGATATGTGGTACTCATCTCCAAGTTTGTATCCAAAGCTTGCTGTAATAATTGCCAAAAACCTAGATGTAGATTTGCTATCCGTATCCGAAATGATTATAATAGGCACTCCGCATCCGGAGACGACTTCCTTGAGGTACGTTTGGTCTAGCTTATTCATCCTATTGTTCTCCTCGATGGGTAGGAATGCGCAGATTTTGTTAGGCGGTCGACTATTACCCAAATGGTTTCTGATGTTTTGTATTAACTTTGGAGCGTGTTAGGAATTTGCTGACATATGTGGCAATGTCACCCTTCATGTTAGGCCACCCGTATAGCTCCTGGAGGTCATGATACATTTTATCGGATCCGGGGTGAACGACATATCTTGATTTGTTTTTTCTTTGTCCTTCATCCATAGCCAGCTTTCTTATTCCACCAAATAGGGTAATCAGACTTTTGTTCATGAAATATCAATTTTTATTAGCCCTTATCCCAAGCTATTTATCCATTCCGTGCAGGGCTTCATTTTTCATATTTTTCTCCTTAACAACTTCTACTTATGCATCATGAACTAAGGAAGGAAGGTTTGGTTGAATGGTTATAATTAGGGCTTGTACTCTTAGCTCGTTCCTTTCGGCTCTAAGCGTCTGCAACCACATTAGTTTTCCTAAGGTGATAACGAATTTCATAGTTGCAATCTCTTATTAGCTCCATCCAATGATACTACTTCATATCCGACTCTTTCTTGTTCAAGATGTGTTGGAGGCTTTATGGTCTGTGAGTGTAGTGCACTTCTTACCGTACAATTAATGTCTCCAAGTCTTAAGGATAAGGACTACTGCTTCAAGATCTAGATTATGAATTGTGTAATTCACCTAGTGAACCTTAAGTTTTCATAAAGTATAAGCTATGACACTATCTTTCTATATCAATCTATTGTGTGAAGCGTCACAGTAATATATAAATTTCTTGCTTCTCTCGGATAAAATAAGCGTGTTGCACAATTTGTGCTTTAGTAACTGAAATAATGTCTCCTGATCCTCGCCCCAATCATACTTAATGTCTTTTCGGGTGGGTTTTGTTAGAGCTCCGGTGATCTTTGAGAAATTTTTGATAGTTGCCTATAATAAGTGGCAAGTCTTAAGGACTGTCGTATCTCTATGGGGGTTCTAAGAGTTGACCAATTCCTGATAGCCTTGATCTTTGAGGGGTCGACTTGGATCCCTTTACTATTGATCACGTGACCGAGAAATCTTACCTATCTTAGCCAAAAGTCAAACTTAGAAAGCTTAGCATATAGTTGTTCTTTCTTCAACAACTCTAGAATCAGTCTTAAATGTTTACTCGTGCTTATCCTTGTTTTGTGAGTAGATTAAGATGTCATTCATGAATACAATCACGAATTTGTCCAAATAAGGTTTGCACACTCGATTTATGAGGTCCATGAATACCGTTAGGGAACTGGTTAATTCAAACGGCATTAACAGGAATTTATAATGACCGCAACGGAATCCGAAGGTTGTCTTTGGAATATCTTTCTTGCAAACTCTAACATGATGATAACCAGACCATAGGTCGATCTTAGAATAGAAGCTTAGTTCCTGGAGTTTGGTCAAACAAGTCATTGATCCTTGTGAGCGGGTATCGGTTCTTTTAGCTCCCGGTAATTGATGCACATTCTAAAGGTTCCATCCTTCTTCTTTATAAACAAAATTGGAGCTCCTCCAAAGCGAAGAACTCAGTTTGATAAACCCCTTTATCTAAGAGCTCCTACAGATGGTTGGACGATTCTTACACAATTGATGGGGCTAATCGACATAGTGCTCGAGCCACTGGTGTAGCACCTGATACTAGGCCGATTTTTGAATTTGACTTGCCTCGATGTTGGGAGTTTCAGGTAAGTCTTCTGGAAAATCTTTGGGGTAACCATAAAGAATAAGAATATTTTCGAGCCGCTTTTCGTTTGGCTCCCTCTCTGTCAACACTTCAGGGTCCTAATGCTAGAGATGATGCTTACTTTGGTATTTCTTGCTTTGCCTTGGACAGTAAGGACCTTCTTATTAGCTAAAGGTATATGAACCGTCTTCTTGTTGCACACTATTTCCGCACGATTTCTCGATAGTCAATCCATGCCTATGACCACGTCAAAACTTCCCAGTTTGACGGGCATCAAGTCTGTTTCAGAGAGTCGACCTACTACTTCTTATGAGCATCCTCCTATTACATTATTCGTTTTTTTTACCGTCATCAACCTCAATACTCCAGAGCGTTAAGTCATTTGGTTAGTTCTGCATTGCAGGCTTTGCGCTCTGTTAGGCGCTGTCCCAATTCGTCGATTTCGTCTTGTTGAATCTCCTGGGTATTCGGGTTGGCCCAAGGTTTATTGGTGGTTTGTATTACCTCCTGGCTTAATCCTTGCAAAGATCTCACCGACCTCTTGGTGGATTTTGTCGAAATTGGAGGTCGTGTCTGGCGGCCTTGCCACCAACAGAGGCACCGTTCGTTGCGTAGGTTTCTGGGTAAGTGTCGGAACTTGAGAGGAAGATGGTGTTCCGACTACAAACTGGCTTTGGATCCCTTCCTCGTTTCTCCACTCTTGGAGAGTGTGAGGCATCCATCCCCACTGTCTTCTGGTTTTCCGTCGTTACTGTGGCGGGCTTGGCTGATGGGCAGGTACCGGGATAGAATCTCGTTGTTCTAGTCACACCCTTTCCCTGGGGGTGAATTTCTTCAATGGGCCATTGGGATGGTTTCCGAATAGGGTGTAGGATGGAATATGTGGTGGTGATGGTGGAGCAATTTGGGCTGCAGGGCCACAGTTGCCCTCCTTGTGTTTTGACGGGTCCATTACATCGTCATAGATTGGGTCTTAGTGGGTTTCTGATCCAAAGTACACCATAGTGTCACCTTGGCTTCCTTGTTCCATTGGTGAGAATTCATCCTTAGAGTCAAAGAGGATAATAACAGTATTGCTTGACATGTTCTTGTCATCAGGGTCCATATATGTGTTCCCATTTCTTGAAGAAAGTTTAGTTTTTGTAACAGTTATAGTCTAGGTACTAATGCAACCTAGTTCACTATAACTATGGCTCTGATACCAATCTGTCACACCCAGCTACCCCGGTTGGCAGCGAGGCATGACGAGTGCGGAAGCGTAACCACAATCATAACGAACGACCACTATATGGACGTTTTCAAAAAAATACATTGATTTAACTTCAAATATAAATATTGTTTTACATAACCAAAATATAGCATAAGTAGTTCTTAAAACACCAAGATTTAAATACACAATTTAGTTTATCAGGAAAGATGCATATAAATCTCCGAGTTTGAAAATGATGCGACCCCAACATGAACGGAAGCCTTGGAATGCTTCTGATAAATGTGCATGTCTTAATCACCTGAAAATACATGCTAATATACGTCAACAAATTGTTGGTGAGCTCATAGGTTTACGCGAAAAGACCAATTGTATGGACATTATCAGACGAGTTGAATTTATAAATCATAAATTCCACGTATGTATTACATAAACCATCATGCAACCGAAGCTTAATTAAATGAGTTTGTCCGGTGCAGTATTCCCATACGTAATACCGTGTGTTGAATATATATGCATCCTGCCGTTAGCCGATTAAGACTAACCCGAATGGGGGACATGAGTCCCGATAAATCTATCCACAATATATTCGCGCTTGCAAATAAATGGAATTAACGGTTCATGATTTGAGGGCTGATGGATCCACACATGTGTTACATATAAGAAATAAACAGTTTTGGTGTCCATATGAAAACAGTGCATGTATTTCCACCCCAATAGATAGTGAAAATAAGGGCTATGAAGACTCACCGTATGTTGATGGCAAAATGAGAGTAAAAACTACAGTTTTCGTTGTTGATGAGTGATGACATCGGACGCGTTAAACAGTCCTAAATGATATAAGGGGTTTAATAACTTCCATATATGATAATATGTATGTATAAAGGTTTTTAAGTCTTAAATCACCCAACATTACAAGTTTATAAATAAAACCCACTTAAAACGTCAAGTTTATATATATATAATTTTCCAGCTTTTCGAAGGTTTTTCGGCCTATTTTGAGGCTGTTTTTGACCCAGCTCCAAAACGATTTAGGCTTTGGTCTTTCTTGGACATTAAACTACTATATACAAAGAATTTTTAAAGTCATGAACGGCCATATTTCGAGGTGTTTAGGTTAGGGAAAAAGCTTGTTGAAAACCCTTTGTTGGCCATTTTTGAGCTGTCAAACTTTCGGGTTCCCAAATAATATCTGGGGGTTCTAAACCCCATAATAAATTATGAAAACTTCCAGATTTTTAGTTAAGACATACATCTAACTTTTGAGACAAGAATCAACTCATTTTGTTAAGTTATGAATTAGTTATGATTTTTCAAAGTCGTTGTAACATTTCTGCCGAAAATCTGGATTTTTATAAACTTGAAACAACTTGTGATTCTTGTTGTTTATTCAAAAACTACTTGTATAAAAGGTTATAAAACACATTTATACAACTTGTTTTCATAATATTTACACTTATATAATGTGTTTATATATTTATAAACACACTTTAAAACAAAACTAGAGATTTATAAACTTGAGTTTTTATGAAACTTGTTGTTGTTGGTGATTATATATATTATGCAAGACTTATATAAACATAAATATAAGATGTTATGAGTTAGAAATTACTTACTTTGATGAAGTATAAGAATGAAAATGAGTAGAAGGTTGGATCTTCAAAAGTTGCACCAAGAACACTTGAAATATTTTCAAGAACACCAAAAATTTGAATTTTGGCTATGCATATGGCCTTGTGGCCGGTTTTTGTGAGGGAGAAAAGAGAGGATTTGCTAGTTGTAAGGTGTGAGAAATGAAGTGATCTTGGTCTCTTATTTATAGACGGAAAAGAAGTGGTGAAATCATGAAAGGGATGGAGTTGGTGTAAGGTCACCTTCCTACGGATCCTATCTTGACGCGACGCCGTCCAACGAGTGCAGAATCCTCGTTAGCGGTTTGACGGATAGACCACACACACGGAACACGGAGACACACACGATGATAGACGAACAATAGAAGGCCCCGACACGTGATTCTCTCCAAGAACAAACAGACAATCTCCTTGCAAGTTCGAGATCGCCTCTGCACTAATCTATGATCAAATTCTGCAAAATTGTTAATTAAAACGAATTAACACCTAATTATATCACCTGATTCGAACTTACCCAGGACAAGTTCGACTAAGCCCAAGGCCTTTCGAACTTGTTCTCCATAAGTTCGAACCAGTTACTTTGAACTTACCTTTGAACTTATGTTAGAACTTAACTTTAAACTTATGTTTGAACTTATCTTTGAACTTATGTTTGAACTTATTGTAACACATCAATTACACCAAGTTCAAACATACATACAATCAATATCAAACATATATTATCAAACATATAACAAACATACATCAAACACGTATGCAATTACGAACAAATTGACTATTACAAAATATCGTCTATACTTAGACTGCTATCGTCACACAGGATGCACTAACACACTCCCCCTTGATGATACCTTCTAACTATATATATTTTGTCTAAGTACTAGAGCTATATAAACTACTACCAGCATACAATCCCTGATCTATACAAACGCTAACTACCTTCTGGAATTTCCTGCCTTCTGATCTCCAGCCTTCATGAAAGAAAATCGGCTGATCATGAAGCTTTCTCAGGTCGTCCTTCGATAGGTTGATCAAATGCAGTGGATCGTATACTTTCAAAATTACTTTGTCCTCATAGTCCTCCATCACTGCTTTCGCCATCTCATTGTCAACATACCACCACTTCATGTTGCTCAGCACATCCTGTGGCAATGACTTTATCGGCACTTTCTTGAGGCATCAGACTGGCTTGTAACCATCCTAGCCCAAGACTTTCTAGTGTGGGGATCTATTCATGACAGATCTTCAATTCTTTTACCTGATCTTAGCTTAGTCCTTTCAAATATACCAGATCGACCCTCCCTTCGTATAATTTTAGCAAAAAGTTCAGCATATGGGTCGTCTCTATTAGATATTTAATTTCGATTATGTGGACTTATTTTGTAACAATTAATTACTTAGTATTTAGTCTTGTATTTAGTCTCGTTGTAATTAGTTTCCATGTAAAAGTCTAGGGGCCAAAGGTGTCAATGTCTCATAGTTAATTAAATGAAGCTATGTATAGCTCCTAGGGTTTCACTTTGTATACACGGTTGAAACATATTGAAAAGAAGCAGCCGCCATTTTTCACATTTACTCTCAACATTCCATTTGTCTTTTCTTCATCGTTTCTCAATTATTGAGCTTGTTTCTTCTTCGGATTTGATAATGAATCATAAAGGTGCTGATATATAACGGGAATACATCGTTACAATTGGTATCAGAAACAGGTTGGTGGATTTCAACTTGCATTCTTACGGATTCTGCTGGGTTTCTTCATGTTCTTCGAGTTCTTCATCTTCTAAACCGGTTAGATCATTTTCTTCTTCAGTTTTCGGTCGTTTTTTTGTGTTATTATACTCCTATAATCATCACATTATCCTCCTATATTGATTTCGAGCTCATTCAGTTCAATCTTTTCACTAAAATCATCCATAATCGGTTCTTTTGAAAAGTTTAAAAAATATGGGTTTTAGTGGGTTTTTGCTTGTTTTTACTGATTTTTAAGTGTTTTGGTATATTTTAAATCATCAAAAGTGTTTAAAATAGTTTCCCAATCATTTAGAAACATTTTTAGGCTTTTAATCTGCTAAAATCGACATCTGAACTGTTCTGCCTTAGCATTTCTGCTTAAAACCTGCTGTAATTCGGACCCTTAACTGTAGCATTTCGGACCATCTTAGATCCCAATTCGGACTCATTTCAGACCATCTAAAAACCTAGTTCGGACCTCATTTCGGACCAGACTTAGGTGTATTTCAGACCACCCTGTGCCTATTTAGGACCCTAATTCGGTCCCATCCGAACTTCGGACCATCCGAAGTTCAGATCAGGCATTCCCATTTTCATATTTTGGACTTGTGCTTTAATTTTAAAGTCTCACTTCGGACCATACCCATTTCGGACCAAGCGAATCTGGACCATCCGCATTCGGTCCCTGTTCCTGGACTATTCCCTAAGTTTCAGTCCGAACCACCCACCGTTCACCCGAATTCGGACCATCCGAATTCGGTTCCTATTACATTCGAACTAGAAACTGTTCATCCGAAGTACCCTCCGAATTCGGTTCATCCATCAATCCGAAGTCACCATTGTTCATCCTAATCCGGTTAATCCGAAATCGATTCATCAGACTTCAAACCATCCGAATTAGGTCCCTCCCTTGCTCGAACTAGGTCCTCATCCGAATTCGGCCCCGTCCATAAATGATTCCCATCTGAACCACAGGTTCATCCGAATTCGGTCCCTAGTTTGAATTGCTGCTCATCCGAATTCGGCTCAATCCGAACTCAACTCATTCATCCGAACCTGTACAATCCAGTGTACTGTTCTTCCGCAGTCCAACCCATCCGTTTCAAGTTTCCACCTTCAAGATCTTATCTGTTAAATCAGCACCCAACTCATGTCTCGTGAAGCTCTCGTACTCGAATATGAGAACAGACCACCTGTTCTCTATCCAGATGAGTATGAACAATGGAAATCCCGGTTCCTCAAATTTTTCAGAATGCAACCGCTTGGGAACCTAATGCTTCAGTTCATCTCTGAGGGTTCCGTGATATACTATCAGGAAATCGCAGCCAGACCCGATGCTGACCACCCTGTCTTAGCTTCGAAGGTTGAACGAGAAGCCGCGAATGACGCCGAGAGAGACAGGCAGCATGCCGATAAGAGGGCGGAATATTTGATCTATCAAGCCCTCCCCACTGACATCTTGGTTGGCGTAGACAGCAAAATGTCTGTCAAAGAAATGTGGGACGAATTGGAAGTCCAAATGCTGGGGGCAGATCTCGATGATCGCGCTAAGATAGAGGAAGCGAAGGCTAAATTTACAGAATTCCGAGCCAAAGACGGGGAATCTCTGCAGGCTATGCTCACAAGGTTTGGTGCAGTACTGAATGAATTAAACAAACTGCACATAAAAGAGGACAGCGATGACATAAACATCCAGTTCTTTGCAGCGTTAGCCCCCGAGTGGCAGATTGCATGCCGGGCCACAAAACGCGTCCTTACTATTCCTAAGGTATCTATCAATGTCGTCTTCAAGGAGCTGAAAAAGCATCAAGGGGATGTGGATCAACAGAAACTGATGGCAAATCAACTCGCATCTTTGCTGCTATCTGCCAACACTAGAATGAAACCCAATGATTCACTAGCCTTGATTACCAACACGAATATTCCCACTCCATCCTTTGCTCCAGGTTCATCGTCATCACAGTACAGGTATGCTTCTCATCCACGTGAGGTAATTGATGAGGAAGAGGTCACTATTCAGGAACAGATAGCCTTGTGGACCAATCGTCTCCAACAACGACGTTTTTCCAACAAGACTAACAATCAACTCCGTTATGACACCGGTCCGCGGAGGTACTCAGATGACCGAAGGGATGAACGACGCGATGATTATCGCAGGGATGATTACCGGAGAGACGACAGGGATGAGAGAAGGTATGACGATCGACGCGACTATCGAGATGATCGCCGCTATGAAAGGCGAGACGATAGGCGTGATGATCGTCGTGATGACAAGAGAGAGTATGATCGAAGGGACGATCGTAGGGATGATCGCATGGACGATCGCCGGGATGAGAGAAGAGACAATGAGCGTAGGGACAGAAGGAGAGATGATAGCCGAGATCATCGCCACGCCGACAAGAGGCCGGCTGACAGACACGATGAAAGGCCGAGAGCCGATGAACCAAAAGGTGCCGAGGAGCGTCTATGTTACAAATGTTGAAAACCGGGCCACTTTACTCGGGAGTGCAACAATAAGTTTGACAGAGACGTAGGCTACTACGAGAGAAAGCTGGAGGCCGCAAAGAAAAGAACCAACGCAATGGCCCTCGTCGCCCAGGAAGATTACTGGGATGCTGAAGATACCGATGAGGAGGATGATAAGGGCAAGAACTGCTATATGGTTGATCGTCTAGGGTTGGAGCACTGTGCCATTTCCACTGCTGAGAGTTCAGACAATGCTGCTGAGGGGGAGGATTTGAAAAATCCACCAGCATGTCTGATGGCCACAACCGACGATCCCGAATGCTCATCATCCGGTTCAGAGACAAATGAGGTATATTCCTATTACATTCCAGAACATGTAAATAATTTATCTGTAAATAATGAATGTACATTGCACACACATATTCTTGATCTACAAGCTAGGGTAAATGCTGAAACTGCAAAGTGTGTACAGGCTGAACATCTAGCTCAAACTTTAAAAGAGTCGTCTGAATTATATCAATCAAAGTGGTTAACTAATCACAATGTTATAAAACAGAAGTTAATCGAGAAGGTAGATGTTCAAGATAGGAATATATATCTTGAATCGTGTATGGATAGGTTATCAAAAGAAAAACTCTCGTTAAAAGAAGAAATTTCTGTACTTTCAAAACAATTAGATACAGTAAATATGGAAAATATAGACAGTTTAGAAAAATATAAAATGATTGAAGAAGAAATGATAAGTTTGTACTCACGAATAAAGACCCTTGACGATGCATTTTTAAAAAGGGGTCAAACAGAACAAACTATTCACTTAAATCAACCCAAAGAAACTAGGTTTTACCATTCTAAACAAGAAATCAGTTTTAAAAATCCTAAATATTTGGAAAATGCCTAAGAAGTTTTACCTTTACTTTATGACATGAACTATATGGGAGCTGGGCTTAAATCTTTCTTTTTTGAGTTATCAAAAGAAGTTTTAAACCAAGAAAATGAGAAACGTGTTGAACATAAAGAAAAAGAAATTTCTTTTCAATATGAAGAACTTAACGAGAGTTATCCATCTAGAGTACCCACTTTAGAGGAAGTCTACTTGTCAACTTATTCAGAAGCTGAATTGAAAACAGAAACTGTAAAACCAATTCCTCAACTTTATATTCCTACAAAAGTTCTTCAACATCAAATTAATGTTTTAGAAAAGGAATTGAAGTCGTCTCAAAAGAAAGCTCTTGATCTTCAAGATGCTCTTCTTAAGAGCGAAGAAAAATTGGTAAATCAAACTTTTCAACAAACTGTGGAATTAACTGTCCACAGAGAACATTTTGACATGGTTTCTATAAAATTCAAGGATTTTTCAAAAGAACAAACAGTTTCTTATTCCACCAAAATCCCATATGTGTCATCAAACAAAGGTAAGGCTAAAGCTGAAACTTATTCTTTCACTTATAAAGGTGAGTGTTCAAAACCGTTTAAAAATGAGGTTTCTAAAAGACTCAGATCCAATCCAAGTATTTTAAGAAACCCACTCACCAACAAAAAGAAAATTCTATCAAGTCTAAATCTTCCATGCTTACTAACTCTAATCGTTTTGTTCCTACAGATTATGTAAGAAGAGTCCCTAAAACCACCATGCAGGATTTTTCAAGTTTTTTTGTGAAGAAGACTATAATGCCAAGTGAATTTGTTAGAGATAAGATGTCTGTAATCTCTAACGACAATGTGTGTAACAATGTGTGTAATGATGTATCGAATTCTGTTGCTTCTTTAAAGTACTCTTTCAGTGAATTATTTAATCTATGTCCAACTCGTTATAGACGACAGGTTCCTGAAATGAATGCTTTCGTGCCATACCCTGTTAAAAGAATTCGGAAAAAGAAAACACAAAATGTTGCATCATTAGCCACAAATAAAATTGAGACTTGTCCGTTGCTGAGGCCCAAAACCAAAGCAAAGGTCAAAAAGGTCTCAAAAAGTCAAACACCGAAGGCAATTTCATCGCCTAAGGTTCCAAAGCCCAATAAATCCAATCTTCAATGGATTCCAAAGGGTTATGCATCCGGACCACACAAAAATGCTAAATGGGTTCCTAAAACTGCACATGTGCCATATACATCTGGAACTCCTAACAAAAAGGGATCCATATTGAGATGGGTACCTAAAGTTGTGTGATCTTTATGCAGTTAGTTCTTGGTTACTTCTGATCAAGACCCGTTCTTCAATGAAATGGCTTCTAGTTACCATAGACTAGGACCCGTTCTTTTGCTTGTCAGTTGTGCTTAAACCGACATGTTTGGCTTCTCTGCACACAGCTCAGGACCCGGTCTTAACTCATCATGTTTTCTGAACATCTCGGTTCAGAACACGGTTTGCTTGTAAATAAACAATGGATGTGTTTGAATGCATATAGTTTTTCATTATATGAATTTATTTACTTTTCAGGCTAAATCTATTTGGTATATGGATTTGGGTTGCTCCAAGCATATGACGGGAAGAAGAGAGTTGCTGTCCAACGTAGTTGAACAGTATTGCGGAACGGTAAAATTCAGGAACAACCATCAGGCTCATATTAGAGGATACGGGGCCTTAGTTCTAAATAATCTAGTCATCAAGGATGTTGACTATGTTGAGGGATTATCACATAATCTATTTAGCATAGGACAGCTCTGTGACAAAGGACTAGAGGTAATGTTTAGAGCTAAGAACTGCAGTGTGCGGAGTATGGATGGAAAAGAAATCTTATCTGGTTCCCGAAACTCTAACCTTTACACCATTGACATAGCCAAGCTCATAGTAAAGGATAGCATTTGCCTCTTATCAAAAGCCTCTTCAAAAGACTCTTGGTTGTGGCATCGAAGGTTATCCCACTTAAACTTTGACAATATCAACAAGCTGGCTGCGAAACAACTGGTCAAAGGTCTCCCTGAATTGCGTTATGAAAAGGACCATCTTTGTGGAGCTTGTGAGAAAGGAAAAATGAAACGATCATCTCTCAAACCAAAGCCCGAACCATCAACGAAAAGAGTACTGGAGTTACTTCATATGGATTTATGCGGACCGATGCGGACACAGAGCATAAACGGGAACCGATATGTGTTGGTTACCGTTGATGAATATTCATGATATACCTGGGTCAGGTTCTTGCGATCCAAGGACGAGACAGCTTAAGAAATCATAGATTTTATAAAGAGTGTCGAGACCCAACAGCAGCTATCAGTGCAATCAATCAGATCCGATAACGACACGGAGTTCAAGAACTCGGTAGTTGAGGGCTACCTTCGATCCAAAGGTATTCAGCATCAATATTCTGCTGCTAGAACGCCACAACAAAATGGGGTCGTGGAAAGGCGTAACCGTACGCTTGTGGAAGCCGCTCATACAATGCTAACTTACTCAAAGCTACCTCCATTCTTGTGGGCCGAAGCCGTATCAACAGCCTGCTATACACAAAATCGCTCCATTATCCATAAGAGCTTTAACAAAACACTTTACCAACTCTTTTTGAATAAAGTGTCATTTATCAAGTACTTACGTGTATTTGGTTGCAGGTGCTATGTGCTAAACGATAAAGACAACCTCAGGAAGTTTAACGAAAAGGCGGATGAAGCGATCTTCATTGGATACTCATCCAACTCGAAGGCCTATCGCGCATTCAATACCCGAACCAGAACAGTCAATGAAAGTGTGCATGTCACATTTGATGAGTTGGCTGAACTGGCACCCTAAGTTGATCATACAGGACCTCGCATTACTTAAATGCCTGGAGACTCTTATAATAAACGCATTTCTTTTTCTTCTTCTGATTTAGTTAATTTGTTTGATCCTTTTTACGTAGAATTTTTCGGTCCTAATGCTAATGTGTCTAATGTTGTCAATAATGTAGGTAATCCTTCAAATTCAACTGCACCACAAAGTTTCTCCACTCCATCTTCATTCACATCATACCCTCATCATCAACATCATCAACCGATACATCTGCAGTTGAATCTACTCCCGTAATACCCTCACACATAATGCCGAATATCCTTCTCTCACCTGAACACTCGGAAATCGAACCGGAACCAGTGGTACCATCATTTGAAACCATTGACCATGAATCTTCATCCATCCCCACTTTAACCACTGAGATTCCATCCCGAGCACCCTTTCCACACGAGAATAAATGGACCCGAAGTCACCCAACAGGTCAAATCATTGGCGATGTTTCAACTGGAGTCCAAACTCGTAGGGCGTCTGCTAATGAATGCCTCTTCGCATCATTCCTTAGTATGATAGAGCCCGCTTGTGTGGATGAAGCCCTAAAAGATCCAGATTGGATAGTTGCAATGCAAGAGGAACTCAACCAGTTTGAATAGCTAAGAGTATGGCGGTTAGTTCCCAAACCAAAAGACCGTATAGTGATCGGAACAAAGTGGATTTTTAAGAACAAACGAGATGAAAACGACATTGTGATAAGGAATAAAGCGAGACTTGTTGCCAAAGGCTACCGACAACAAGAAAGGATAGATTATGACGAGACCTTCGCTCCAGTTGCACGGATCGAAGCAATCAGAATCTTCTTGGCATTCGCGGCACACAAGGACTTCAAAGTGTACCAGATGGACGTCAAGACTGCCTTTCTTAACGGTGAATTCAACGAAGAGGTGTATATTGAACAACCACAAGGCTTTGTTAATGCACATAAACCTGACCATGTTTATGTGTTAGATAAAGCCCTCTATGGTTTAAAACAAGCACCTCGCGCATGGTATGATAGTCTTTCTAATTTCCTTATTTCTGCCGGTTTTTGTAAAGGTGTGGTGGACACAACTCTGTTCACTAAAAAGGAAGGCCCACATATAATGCTAGTACAGATATATGTCGACGACATTATATTTGGATCTACTAACAGTAATTTCTGTAAGGATTTTCAGCCCTAATGGAGTCCAGGTTCGAGATGAGTATGATGGGGGGAAATGAATTTTTTCCTCGGATTACAAGTCAAGCAACTTGAGGATGAGATTTTTGTGAACCAGTCGAAATATACTCTTGACATTCTCAAGAAGTATAAGTTAGACTCTTGCACGAGTATCGCAACTCTCATGGCCTCCAACTGTAAGTTAGACACCGATCCTTCTGGGAAAAGTGTCGATAATACAACTTACAGAGGGATGATAGGGTCCTTACTGTATCTGACTGCTAGTAGGCCGGATATAATGTTTTCAACATGTCTTTGTGCTCGCTTTCAGGCCGACCCAAAAGAATCACACCTAACTGCGGTAAAATGCATTTTTCGTTATCTTAAGGGTACACCCGATCTTGGTCTATGGTATCCAAAGGGAACCGATTTCGATCTTACCGCTTTTTCAGATGCTGATTTTGCAGGCTGTAGAGTCGACAGAAAAAGCACGTCGGGAGGAATACAGTTCTTGGGAGATAGACCAGTGAGTTGGTCCTCCAAAAAGCAGAATTGTGTTTCAACATCCACAGCTGAGGCTGAGTATGTAGCAGCTGCAAGCTGTTGCTCTCAAGTGTTGTGGATGAGAACACAATTACGTGATTATGGATTCTCACTCACCAATATCCCAATTTACTGCGACTCCCGGAGTGCAATTGCCATGTCTTGCAATCCCGTGCAGCACTCTCGAACGAAACACATAGATATCAGGTATCATTTTATTAAAGATCACGTACAAAAGGGAACCATTGAGTTGTATTTTGTTGGCACGGAATATCAACTTGCAGATATATTTACTAAAGCTTTAGACGAACCTCGTTTTCAGTTTTTAGTTTCTCATATCGGCATGTTGAATCCGCCTTCCAATTAAATATCAGATATTGTCTTAAATAATTCTATTTCAATCTTTCACGTTTGAAATTCCTTTATCTATGTACATTTCTAATAATTGTGTCACAAAATTGAAACTCAATATTTCCTTATCTATGTACATTTCTAATAATTAATGATCCTGACAAATTGCTGTGTGAGTTGTTCATCACGGAGTGGGACGCAAACATAATCCAGGTTTGTCTGTATCTTTAAGGATAAAAAAGGTTCACAAACTTCATCTGAAAAAGAAAATGAAATGATTAGGTATTTATTTGAGGGGGAGTATAGTTAGGATGTTAATTTTTGTAATTCTTTGTTTCTTTTTAATTTTTGTAGTTAAATTTCAAAATTTTGGTTGATCTATTTTAATTATTTTTAAGTTTAATTTAATAGGTCAGGAAATCCCAAAAAGATTTTAATTGTTCAAATTTATCAAAAAGCCAAAAATGTTTTAGTTTATTTTATTTTAGTTTAGTTTATTTTTATCTTAACTAATTTGATCAAAGAAAATATCAAAAATATTTTATTTTGTTTTTGCTTATTTTTTTAAAGAAAAGCACAAAAAGATTAATAAATTGGGCCACATTTTTTTTAATTAATTATCTTGTTTTTATTTTGTTTAAGGCCCAATATTTTTTTGTTGTGTCTGTTTGTGTGGTAGTGTGAATATCTGGCGGCCCCACCATGCTTTTGGGCGCGGATCTAAGCTGACCCGACTCGCACGCCTATAAATGGGCAGGTCAACGGTCAAACCTCCACCTTTCTTCATTGTCAAGATTTTTCTTCTTCTCCTTTTCTTCTTCCTCTCGTCACCGACCACCGCCTTCCACCATTGCCATCCATTCCAAGCTTTTGGAGCATCATTTATCTAAGATTTTCTTGCATTTTTCGTCTTCTGCATCATCAGGTAACTTATTTCTTACTTTATTTTAGTGTTTAACTTCGTATATTAGTTGTTCGATTTTCAAAATTTAAGTGCTTTGTTCATTTCGGTTTTTCTTCATTTTAGGTAGTTTAATGTGTTATATATGCTTTGTTGTAGTCAGATAAAATATTCCTTATATGTTTGTAGTCTAGGATCTTTAATTTCATGCATTTTTGTCACAATTTTAACTGTTCACGTTAAATATTGCATGAACACATTAACTGCTCACATGCATTTCGGACGTCCGAATTCGGACCAAGCCCCGAATTCGGATGTCCCACTTAGACACATTTTCAAGATATTCAAAATACAGAGACCGAATTCGGACACTGTGCATCCGAATTCGGTACCTCAAAAATATTTCAAAATGTTCACTAAGTCTAAGTCACAGCACTGTTCTTCAAAATTTGGATGTGATCCGAATTCGGTTCTCATCCTAATTTGTGTGTTCCATCCGAATTAGGTCCTTTGTTCCCATTGCATGCATTGCATTCCATCCGAACAGGCATCCGAATTCGGACCACAATCACCACCTCATCCGAATACAGCCCAATCCTCATCATCACTTCCACCCAATTCGGTCCTCATCCGAATTCGGACCAACATCACACATCATCCGAATTCGGACCCCCAACCATCATATATCATGCATCATACGGATTTCGGCTGGATCCGAATTCGGTGACACTGTTCATCCGAATTCGAACCATCCGAAATCCCACACTTAGTATTTTTTTTCATTTTTCCATTTTTGCATTATAAAAAAAAAAATCCGAATATATTTTCATTTCGGTGCACCATTGATTAGAGTTAGGATTACTGTTTGAGTGAAAAAGTCTGATCTAACATTTGTCTCTTATCGATTGACTTTGGACTGTATTAGTAGAATTTTATTCTACTGATAAAGACTCGATGCTTTAAACAGATCAGGCAATTTTTCTATTTCACACTTATCTAGACTTCACATCAATGTCTTATCATTTAAAGTCTCTTGTTCTAACTTTGATGCACCTTTGCAGGATGATGGAACTAGTTGTTGTCCTCACCATACCCCATCCCCCCATTCCCAATAACAATGCCCAACTACCCGAACATTCCATCCTTCCCCAGGCCGAGTTTGTCGAGTTTATACCGCATAACTGGCAGCTCGATGTCTCCATCCTTACCAAAGAACCACGAACCCTCGCCTTTGACATCCTCCTTCACCACCCCATATATTACGCCCTGTCTACCGCAATCGCCGTTCCCCAGATATACTTGCAACAATTTTGGAACCGATTGCAATATGTTCCCGACGCCGAACCCTTCTTCACAACCACCATTGACTGTGTCCCAGTCAAAATCACCATCGCCGCCATACGCCATATACTTCGCCTACCCGCCGAAAACTATTTATCATCCCGTTTTCACTTTGATCCCATCCCTTCCATCCCAGAAACCCTCGCCGAAATACAAACCCTGGGTTATGACGGCCCTCTCACCAAACCATCCGATTTCCGAACAAAGAATCTCCAGTCTCATTGGCGGATTCTCGTCGACGTCATCAACAAGTGTTTCACAGCAAAACACTCAGGCCACGACTCAGCCTCCGCACAGGTCTTAGCCATGTTCACTGGCTTTGCATTCGATCGCCATGTGCACTACGCAGCATTCCTCTTCGAGGAATTGAGAAGAGTACATATGGAGAGGGGAACCAAAAAAGGACGCAAGTACATACCTCTCCAACGTTTTCTGCAGCTCATTATACAATACGCCATGGATAATGATGAGGACATTCACGAGCGGCCTGAGGCGGATGTCTACCCTACAGTGGCCATTCAGAAGCTTACTTTGCCAAAGGGGGGCACCTTCTGTGCTGATAATGACTATCCCTTTCTCACTTCTTCTAAAAGCAAGGGATTTGGAAAGGGTGCGGGCCTATATTCGAGCGTTTTATCCGGATGAGGCTCAGTCAGAACCGACTGAGTCTAGCCAATCCGAAGGTGAGGCTAGGATGAGTGAGGATGAGGGAGCAGAGGCGAAGGTACAAAAATCATTGGGGATAGGTGAGCGGGAGCCTGTGTTTGTGAGTGAGGGAGAAGGGGGTGAGGTGGCAGAGGCGGTGGATTCCGAACAAACCGTCTCTGTCGTACGAGGGATTGATATTAGGTCTGAGGGTGACCGCAGCCCTATCAGCCGGACCACCAACCAAAAGACCATCAGTCCAATGGTCGACATCACCCCTACCATCCACTTGGTATCCCCTCAAAGGGAAACCACTTCATTCCACGGGGATTTTGCACATACACCATCGCCCTCTCATTCGGAGAGTGGCGGTGTTGAACGAGGTCACACTCCTCCCCACGTGACCGAACCTCCTTCATTCACGATTCCATCCCCCCAAATACACACGACGCACGATGCCTCTGTGGTATCCTCAAGAGCTGCCTCCATGGCAGCTAAACAAACTTCCGGATCTGAGCTTCCCATAGTGGAACCAAAAATGACGGAAGGAAGACCTGAAGTGGCTCCATCAACGCCATCCACTTCAGGCCATCTCCCCATCAACTTGGAGATGTTAACGGTAGCTCTTCGTGCTGCCGGTGTTATTACCCCGGGCTGACCTGGACGCTCAAAAGGAAGCTGCTGAGGAACGTCACACCGCCCTTCTCTCACTTATAAAAGGTAAGGGTGTCGCTTCTGAAGTTGTGCCTCCACCAGGATGCCATTCAGTCCAGACCCAAATAGCAGAGCTCTCGGACAAAATAGATGCACTTACACGTCTTATTCTTCAAGTCCAGGAGCAACTAAACTCCAGAATGGACCGCCTTGAGTCTGCCGTGATTGAGCTACAATGTCGTCCTCAGGCTGAGTCCCATAAAAGGAAACATGACGATCAGGACAACCCTGATCGCCATGAAGGGGAGAAACGACAGAAAACTCAGTCTGAGGACCCAATGTTGTTTGTAGGGGGAGCAGAGACCGAAGGTACAGAGATTCAGGGATCTGGGGATCAGACTTAGGAGGCTAGGGAGACGTTAATGATAGAGTATGGACCTTTACAAATTGAAGGTCCAGCTCCTTTAGATCCTATGTCAGCAATGGTGAAATATGAACCTCAATATGAAAAAGTCGAAATCATATTAGTGTCTGACTCAGACTCTGATACTGATAACGACTATCTCTTTCTCACACCAAAGCCTGAACCCCAATCACCGCAAAAATCATCCTCCCCAATTGAAGTTTTGGATTCCCCAACCCATACACCTCAAGAACAAATAACTTCTACCATCCAATCACCTTCACCTACTACAAATAGAAACTCCATCAATCCAAATCACTCCCACACCAAAAGAAATCCCATCAGTTATACCTACCCCAACAATCCAAACAACCCTTCCAACTCAATCAGCTCCGCCTGCTCACATTGCTGAATCCTTAGGGTCTCGAACTGTCGACTGCTTTGCTACAAGAGATGTCACCGCAATATACGACATGAAAGACGTAGCATGGATCAATTGGTATTCAAGTGGAAAAGTTCATAATCTGGATGCAGAAACAAAAGAAGAATTGAGTCAGGACCGGAGGGCTCGAGTCTTGAAACTTCTTGAGGCTCCTCCCGCCGAATTAGAAGAACCTCCGGTCCAGGGGTTAAAAGAATTCTTGAAGAAGTTCCCGGCTGAACAGTTTCAGAATCCTTTCTTAGAAGAAGGATTCAAGATGGTATTTAGAAAGAAGCCGGGGTCTTACAGTAGACATCTTCTGATGGTGATGACCGATGCATCTCGAGCCGTTCAAGCAGAATATAATCAGATGATGCTAAGGGAAAAGAGAGATAAGAGCAAATATTTTTCTAAATCCAAAATTATAAAGATCAATAACATCCACATGTACAAAAGAGCCAGAGTGTTCACTCTGGCCTTCAAGGTACTCATAGAAGACGGAACAGTTCAAGAACTGCATGAAAGCGACCTTGATTTTGTAAACATAAACGACATCGAGTTTCTGCACAACAAGCTGAAAAACAAAATCAAGGGTCTTCTGACTCACATGACTGTTGTTGCAGCCCTGGTCCGACGCATGAATCGTCGCTCAATTATAATGTGCCTCAGAGATTTTCAGATGGCAATTAAGAGTGTTGTAGTTAAAGTGGGTCTGAAAGCTCCTGATCAAGATATATTTTTGGTAGACCACTATCCGGTGTATAAAGTTCTGCTTCGAGGACAGCCAGGTGTTATATTTTTGAACAAGAAAGGTTACAAAAGATTCATGTGCTTTGAGGATCTTCCATGTTACTCTGACGGCACTATCATATTGGTTCGAGCCGCACTTACTCAGAAAGTTCAAGATTCTGACGCTCAACCTAATCCGGAACTCAGATGCTCACCGAAGAAGATTCAGGATATCCTCAGCGCAAATACTTTTATACAAAAAAAAAATGTAAAACACATGGAAAATACCTTCACATGGCCAGCCCTCATAGTACACACACACACACACACACACACACACTAAGATTTTCAATCTTAGGGTGTGTAACGCTTAATGAAAAAAACTAAGTTTTACCTATAACTAGGAGCATGAGGATATGTAATACGACAATCTGCCTAAGAAATTTCAAACCCATAGACTTATCCTCTTACCCCATTAAATACCACTTATGCATTTCTACTATTTGATACCGGTGCTGATAGGAGCTTTATATCTACTAAGTTCAGTAAGCAGATAAATTCCATTCTTACACCATTAAGTGCCAGTTATGCTATTGAAGTTGATGACAGTAAGACGCTTAAGACGAATAATATAAGTCGAGGATGCTCCTTAGAATTAGTAGTCCAACTCTTTGAAATAGACTTGATGCCCGTCAAACTAGGATGATTTGACGTGGTCATAGGCATGGATTGACTTTCGAAGAATCGTGCAGAAATAGTGTGCAACAAGAAGACGGTTCATATACCTTTAGCCAATAAGAAGGTCCTTACTGTCCAACGCAAAGCAAGAAATACCAAAGTAAGCATCATCCCTAGCATTAGGACCCTTAAGTGTTGATAGAGAGGGAGCCAAATGAAAAGCGACTCGAAAATATTCTTATTATTTATGGTTACCCCAAAGTTTTTCCAGAACACTTACCTGAACACCCAACATCGAGACAAGTCAAATTCAAAAATCAGCCTGGTATCAGGTGCGGGTACTAGTGGCTCGAGCACCATGCCGATTAGCCCCATCAATACTGTAACAAGCGTCCAACTAACTGTAGGAGTTCTTAGATAAAGGGTTTATCAAACTGAGTTCCTCGCTTTGGAGGAGCTCCAGTTTTGTTCATAAAGAAGAAGGATAGAACCATCAGAATGTGCATCAATAACCAAGAGCTAAATAAACTAAAGGAACCGATACCCGCTCAGAAGGATCAATGACTTGTTTGACTAAAGAATTAAGCTTCTATTCGAATATCGACCTAAGGTCTGGTTATCATCAGTTTAGAGTTCGCAAGAAAGATATTCCAAAGACAGCCTTCAGATTCTGTTTCGGTCATCAAAAATTCCTATTAATACCGTTTGGCTTAACCAGTGCCGCGACGGTATTCATGGACCTCATAAATCGGGTGTGAAAACCTTATTCGTGATTGTATTCATCTTAATCTACTCGCAAAGCAAGGAGGAGCACGAGCAAACATTTTAGGCTGATTCTAGAGTTGTTAAAGAAAGGATAACCACATGCCAAGCTTTCTAAGTTTGACTTTGTTGGGAAATAGTTTAAGTATGCTCAAGCTGTTAGTTAGACTTCTCAGACTGTTAGTAGATTTTTCATGTAAATACAAAGTTCATGCTGCTAGTTGAAGAAACTCGAGCTGCCAGTGTAAAAGTTCAAGCTGCCAGAGCAAAACAACTCAAGCTGCTCAGTTCATGCTGTCAAGAGATTCAAGCTGCTCAACAGTTTCATAAACAGAAAGTGCTGATTTTCAGGAAAGATATCTACACGAAGATTCCAGCATATCTACTATCAGAGAAGTCATAGTCCTTCAAGGAAACAAGTCCAAAAAGCAATATAAATAGACAGAATAGGTTTTCTATTGTATAGAAGTTTTCTGCATATTTTTTAATCTGTAATTGCTTTGTTGATTAAGTTTTCTTAAGCCTCTAAGGTTGTAAAACCCTAAGAACAGTCTGTGTTCTTCGTCTAATCAAAACAGATTAGAGGTGATTGTAATCATTGAATTCAGCAATACAAACAGTCTTGATTACTTCTTATGTTTTATGCTTCATTGGTTCTGAAAGTTTTTGTTAAAATAATTAAGTGTTATTCCGCAAACTTCTTAATTAAACTTTGATTCAAAGCAAGATTATTGATTTATACTCTGATAAATTTCAAATCAGTTAATCTTGGTTATTCAGTTTTAGATCCTGATAAGTGGTATCAGAGCCACAGGTCGTTCTTTGTTTTTCAAAGTCGAAAACTTTCTTTCAAAATTTTAATCTTTTACAATGGAATTTGAAAATAGCAGCAGTGGATCTGGGCAAGGACTCAAAGTGCCTATGCTCAAGCCCACTGAGTTTGAGATGTGGAAACTCAGGATTCAACAGCATATTCAATTCATTGATTATGCCATATGGGAAGCTGTTGAATTCCCTCCTGTAGTTGATCCAGAACTTGATGTTGAGGGAAAACCAGTCAAAACTCCTCCAAAAACTGAACTTGAAAGGAAGGCTAGAATGAATGAAGTGAAAGCACTCACACTATTACAAATAGCCATTCCTAATGCTTATCAACATCAGTTCAAAAAGTTTTATACTGCTCACTCTCTTTGGAATGCCTTAGAGAAGAAGTTTGCTGGTAATGCCAGTACCAAGAGAAATCAAAAAGACCTCTTGAAACAACAGTATGAAAACTTTTCTGGTGGCAAGAATGAAAACCTCACTCAAATCTTTGACAGGTTCAACAAACTGATAAGTGAACTGGAAAGTGCAAAGGTCAATCTGGATCAAGATGAAGTCAACAGAAAATTTCTCAGATCTCTTGGAGAAGAATGGACAGTCTATGCTGCACAATGGAGAACAAAAGACACTCTTGATGAGATAGAATTGGATGATCTGTATAACAGTTTAAGAGTGTTTGAGACTGAGATTGATGCTAAAAAGAAATCCTTTTCTTATAATCACAACACTGCTCTTCTGTCTTCTGAAAAATCTAATAACTGTGATTCTTTTTCAGGTGGTGATGGCAATTCTGCTGAAACTCACTATGAGGCTTTTGTTGCCAATGATGGATTATTTGCTCTAAATGTTGAAGACTTGGAACAAATTCATCCAGATGATCTTGAAGAGATGGATTTAAAGTGGCAACATGCAATGCTGACCATGAGAGCCAAAAGATTTCTGAAAAGAACTGGTAGGGCCAACTTTCAAGCCAAGACAGAAGGCAAACCATCTTTTGATAAATCAAAAGTGGAATGCTATAAATGCCATAAGCTTGGTCACTTTGCCAGAGAATGTAGATCTCAAGGTCAACAGCCATCAAGGACTTCACAGCCCATCCAAGCGTCCTCATCAACAGCACTTGTCTCTCAAGAAGACAATGTGTTTGACTGGAGTGATCAGACAGAGGAAGAATTTCAAAATCAAGCACTTATGGCAGAAACATCAAATGTCTCCTCCACTGAACTACCATCTGAGGTAAATTCTAAACTCTGCTCTCAATCATGCAAAAATATGGTTAAAAAGTACAGAGATCATAATGAGAGCATGTGCAAAACTCTAGCTAAGATGGAAGAAAGGAGATATGAATATATGCAAGCCATAGAAGATCTGGAAAAACAGATCAATGATTATAAGGATAATGAGATTCAAATGGGGTATGATAGAAACTATCATGAATGGGAGAAAAAGGAACTCAATAAGAAAATAGAATCTCTGAATAAAAAGGTAGAAGAACTGAACAGAAGGTGTTAGAGGCTAATAAGAAACTAGAATCTGTTAACATAGATCTAGGAAACTTCAAGTTAGCAAATCAAAAGCTAGAACACCTAATGGAAGTTCAATTCAAAGATAGAGTGAAATCTCAGGTCAATCCCAAAGAAGGAATAGGATACAGAGCTACTCCACCTCCATATAATAACAAGTACATTCATCCAATGAGTGAAGTTGCTGATAGACTTGTCAATGAACCACTAGATGAGTCTATGACTATTGTAGATCCTATTCTTGATAACAGTCCTGAATTAAAAGAAGATAAGAGTCAAAATAGAGACTGTGACACAAAGAGTGCACCCATAGAAGTCCAAGTTCCCAGTAAGAAAGGAAAAGAGAAGATGAGTGTATGCAATGCTACTCCACAAGTTTCTGTACATTCTAACTGTAACACTGCATCTTCATCAAAAGGAACTAAAAGAGGTAAAACTGTTTCTATCTGCACATGCCAAAAGCATGGTGTTCAAAAGTTTCCTAAACAACAGCAGGTAAGAGGAAACCAGAGAAACAAGAACCAGAAATTGACAGAAAAGTCTGGTGTTCCAATTCAAACTGTCAAAAGATGCTTTCACTGTGGAAGGAAGAATCACTTAGCCAAGGATTGTTTTTACAAACCAGTTGTTGCAAAACAGACTGTGCATCACACAAAATCAAATCCTAATCAGGCAAAGCACTCAAAAGTGAAACCTTCCACAGCAGCTCCAAAGAAAACAGTTGATCACAGATTCTCAAAAGTTAATAAAAAACAGTCCACACATCAAAAACAAGTTTTGGCAAAGCCTAAATCAAGTTTTAAACAAATATGGTGTGTCAAGGACAAATCTGTTGCTCAAACTGCTAATGCAAAAGATCAGACTGCTAAGTCAAAATCTGATGCTGTTAGTGCAAAAACTGAAACTGTTAGCACTACAAACACAGCTCAAGCTGCTGGGCATCAAACTGGAGCTGCTAGTGAATCATCTGAGACTTTCAGAAGAAAAGATGATCAAAATAGTTGGATACCTCATATTATCACTAAATACTCTCCAAAGACTCCATCAGTAGATCTCACCAAATATAAGAAGTCAAAAACAGTTTTTAGTTATGTCAATGTACAAGGCCAACCCAAAACCAATTTGGTTTGGGTTTACTCCACTACTAACTAAGCTGTTATTTAGGCAGGGCAACCACAGGTCTCCTCATAGAACAAGATGGCATCTGGACAGTGGATGCTCTAGGCACATGACAGGCAATTCTGAATGCCTGTCAAATTTCAAAGTTTTTGATGGAGGTTTTGTTGCATTTGGAGGCAACTCAAAAGGAGGTAAGGTTACAGGTAAAGGTACTGTTAATGCAGGCAACATGACATTCCATGATGTTCTGTATGTTGAACAGCTTAAGTACAATTTATTGAGTGTCTCTCAAATCTGTGACAAACAAAACATTGTTCTGTTCACAGATTCTGAGTGCATTGTTCTTTCAAAGGATTTCAAAATTCCTGAAAATCTTGTTTTACTTAGAACACCAAGAAAAGACAATGTTTACTGCCTGGACACAGCTCTCTTGACTAAATCAAATACTTTAAGCTGTTTAATATCCAAAGCATCATCAAATGAGTCTGCTCTTTGGCATAGAAGGATGTGTCACATGAACTTCAAGTCCATGAATGATTTAGTTAAAAAGAATCTGGTAAGAGGATTACCACAAAAGGAGTTCATTTGTGATGATCATTGTGTAGCATGTCTTAAAGGTAAGCAACACAAAACTTCTCATAAGGCCAAAGAAGTAAATTCAATCTCATCTGTTCTTCAGTTGTTACATATGGATCTATTTGGTCCAACATCTGTTTTGAGTTTGAATAAAAGGGCATACTGTTTAGTCATTGTTGATGATTTCACCAGATTTACTTGGGTTTACTTTCTTAGGTCCAAAGATGAAACTGCTGAGCTAGTTAAGTCTTTTATCCTTAAGATAGAAAACCAATCCAATTCCAAAGTTAAGGTGATAAGATCAGACAATGGAACTGAATTTAAAAATCAAATTCTAAACAGTTTCTGTGAGTCCAAAGGCATTGCTAGACAATATAGTGCACCAAGAACACCACAGCAAAATGGTGTAGCTGAAAGAAAGAATAGAACATTAATTGAGGCTGCTAGAACAATGCTAGCTGATTCAAATCTGCCAATGACTTTCTGGGCAGAAGCTGTTAATACAGCCTGTTATGTTCTAAATAGGGTTCAAGTTGTCCAATCTCAAGGAAAAACTCCCTATGAGTTATTCCATAACAGAAGTCCCCTAATAGCTTTCTTCAAGCCTTTTGGATGCCCATGTACTATTCTTCACACTAAGACTCACTTAGGGAAGTTTGAGAGTAAGGCTGAAGAAGGATTCTTTGTAGGATACTCAACTCAAAGCAAAGCCTATAGAGTATACAACAGTGTGTCTAAAACAATTGAAGAAAGTGCCAATGTTGAATTTAATGAAAATACTGCTAATATCAAAGGCACTGGTCCTGATTGGTTGTTTGATTTAGATTCACTAACAAATTCTCTGAGCTTTGTTGAGTATACTGCAGAAGCTGATGCATACAGGGTTGAAGCTGCTAACACAAATTCTCATGCTGCCAATACAATTTCTCATGCTGTTGGCACAAAGTCTCAGACTGCTGCAGATTCAACAAGTTGGGATGATTTCACCACTCTACCACTTCTGTCTTGTGATCCTCCAGGGGTCCTGAATGATACAAATCCAGACACTGAAGTGCCACTCCAAAGTTCTGAAAGAACAGCTCCAACACAACAGGAAACAGTCCCAGATTCAAGTCAAGTTGTTTCAGAAACTGAACCATTCACTGGTTCTGATGGAGATGATACAAACCTTGGAACTTCCATTCAAACAGAGAGAGAGCCCACACTAAGAGTTCACAAGTATCACCCTCTCATCAAATACTGGGTGATCCAAGCACTCCTGTTCAAACAAGGAAAATGGTTCAAAATGAGACTGCTGCTGCTGAACAAGCAGTTCCAGAATTCAGTCTAGCTGCTTTTGAACATGCCTATTTCATGTCTCAATTGGAACCTAAAAAGGCATCAGAAGCATTAAAAGATTCATCCTGGATTGAAGCTATGCAAGAAGAGCTTTTACAGTTCAAAATTCAGAATGTATGGACTCTGGTGGATCTTCCTAAAGGTAAGAGAGCAATAGGTACAAGATGGGTGTTCAGAAACAAGAAGGATGAGAGAGGGATAGTCATCAAGAACAAAGCAAGACTAGTAGCACAAGGGTACACTCAAGAAGAAGGAATAGATTATGATGATGTCTTTGCTCCAGTAGCAAGAATTGAAGCCATCAGACTGTTTCTAGCATATGCAAGTTTCAAAGGATTTAAAGTGTATCAAATGGATGTTAAGTCTGCTTTCCTGTATGGGACAATTGAAGAGGAAGTATATGTGTGTCAACCTCCAGGTTTTGAAGACTACAAGTATCCAGACAGGGTGTACAAGCTAGACAAAGCTCTCTATGGTCTTCACCAAGCCCCCAGAGCATGGTATGACACACTGTCATCATATCTTCTACAGAATGGATTCAAAAGAGGCACTCTGGACAAAACACATTTCACTAAATCCATCAAAGCTGAGATTCTTCTTGTCCAAATCTATGTTGATGACATCATCTTTGGCTCAACTAATGATAGTTTGTGCAAAGAATTTGAGGCCCTAATGCACAAAAAGTTTCAAATGAGTTCAATGGGGGAACTCACATTCTTTCTAGGGCTGCAGGTTAAACAGAAGCCTACTGGCCTATTCATAAGTCAATCAAAGTATGTCAAAGACATATTGGAAAAGTTTGTCTATCAAGACACAAAGGTTGCAAGCACTCCAATGGATCCTCATAAACAGCTCCATACAGACAAAGATGGCATAGATGTGGATATTCATCTATACAGATCCCTTATAGGATCTCTCATGTATCTAACATCTTCAAGACCTGATATTATGTTTGCTGTCTGTGTGTGTGCTAGGTTTCAATGCTCTCCAAAGGATTCTCACTTGGTTGCTGTTAAGAGAATCTTTAGATACCTTAAAGGCCAACCGCATTTAGGCCTATGGTATCCCAAAGACTCTCCTTTTGAACTAACTGCTTATTCTGACAGTGACTATGGTGGTTGCAACATTGACAGGAAATACACAACTGGTGGATGTCAATACTTAGGAGCAAGACTGGTCTCTTGGCAATGCAAAAGGCAAACAACTGTCTCCACATCATCCACTGAAGCAGAATACGTAGCAGCTGCAAGCTACTGCTCCCAGGTAATGTGGATTCAAAATCAGCTAAGAGACTATGGTATGAATTTCTTATCCACTCCTATTTATATTGACAATTCAAGTGCAATTAGCATTGTGCAAAACCCAGTGAAATTCCCAAAAACCAAGCATATAGAAATCAGATTTCACTTCATCAGAGATTGTAATGAAAAGAAGTTAATCCAAGTTACCAAAATACATACAGATGATCAGCTAGCTGATCTATTTACAAAACCTTTTGATGTGGGAAGGTTCACTTTCCTAATATCAAATATTGGTATGGTAAACATGGATTAATTGGTTTTCATTATTATCGACTCAGTATGCTAATTTAAGGGGGAGACACTGTTCCATTGAAAAGTTGCACAATTTTACACTAACAGCATGAGTATTTTCTCATGCTGCTAGTTCATTTTCTCGGACTGCTAGTTATTTTCACTTGATCTGTCAAAGTGTGCAGGGTATTTGGGTAATTTTTCAAATGTGTGCGCGGGACCCAACCTTTTCGAAACCTTTAAAGGTCCCAGTTTCGTTCAGTTGTAACTACCAGTTACATATTTTTCTTCCACGGCCTTCTACTTTCTCTCTGAACGAATCACACATTCTTCTTTCAAACCCTAAAACCATCGTTTGTTCATCCATGGAGTTCGTAAAAGAACACAACTGCCTCCCATACACTCTGAAACATGCTGAACTCCAACCGTTCCATACAATGATGGATTTCCTCAGGCACTCCCATATCAACCATGCCCTCAATATCAATCCCACCATATACATATCGCATATAGAACAGTTCTGGAACCGTGCCACTTTTCAAACCATCAATGGAATTCCCACTATACTATCCAAAATTGATGGCACTCCCATCACCATCACTGAGGAATCCATTCGGCACCATTTGCATCTTCAAGATGCCTCAGGTATAACAGACTTATCCCTTCAAGCTTTACATTTTGGTCTTCAAAACATTGGTTATAGGGGCCCTGCTGATTCTTTTACTTTCTTAAAAGCCCATTTTTCTCCTAAATGGAAATTTCTTGTACATATTATTCAGCAGTGTATGAGCCCCAAAAGAACTGGTTGGTCAGAATTTTCTTCCAACATTGCCACTGCCTTAGTGTGCTTTTCAACAGGCCAACGGTTCAATTTTTCAAACATGATTTTTCAAGGGATGTTAAGGCATCATTCCCTAAAGAATGGGAAGTTTTTAATGTATCCAAGATTTTTGGCAGAAATCATTGCACACACCTGCACTACTTCTCATTTACATAAGAGGATACATATTTCCCATAGGCACTCACTATCTTCTATCAAAAGGCTGATAAAGCCAAGTGCCAATTTTGTCAGTGTAGATGTTCCATTGCCCTCTGCAATGATGAACATCATTTCAGGAAACAGAGGAGAGGGTCTTGAGCAGGCTCAGCCTAACATCACTGCTACACCCCCAAGACCCCAACCCACTCCTCATGATACACAAACTCCCACTGATCCTTTTGTACAGCCAACACGCCCACTCAGAAATATATACAAAAGAAAAAGGGGACCAGGAGCTCCTTCCTCCTTCTCCCATCAGCAATAGCCATATATCCCTGTGCAGGAGGATACTCCTGCACAGCATATCCAAAAGGAACCACTAGAGGAAACTCCCATCCTCACTCAGGAGGTGAACAGCTCTTCAGAGATGGTTCATATGGGTTCTGTGGCTGGCACTACTGATGTCTCTGCACAAGAGGCACCGGACAGTGCCAACATAGCTAACACCACGCCCATGGCAACATCAAGTGTGCAAACACAAGCTGGAAGTCCCCAGAACCAAGAACAGAGGGGCCCAGAGGTTTCTACTTCTGGTATTAATGTCAGTGATAGATCACAAGCACCACAGGTGTTTTCTGATCTTGAGACTAGTCTGCAACTCATGCTTTTGACGGATCCCAAGCTGAAACCTGTTGTAGCTATGTTGGAATACCAAATGTCCATCATTGCTGCACAGGGTGCACAAATAATGGCCCTAAAGCAATCAAAAATGGCTCAAAATCAGAGGATGGATTATCTTCATAAGGGGTTTACCCTTTGTGGAAATAAGCTCATTCAATTAGAGCGTTTGATTCAAACCCAAGGAGCAAAGGTTGTAGGTCCTTCTGACCAAACCAATGCTTCCAAAAAGGGGGAGAATCAGGAGGTTCCGAAATCAGTCCAAGCAGCTCCATCAACAACAACAGTCCAAGTAGCACCAACAGTCCTAGTTTCTAGGCTAGCAGTCCCAACAGCTTCTCAAGCTGTTAGCCTAGAAACTAAAGCTGCTCCTTTAAAAGTCACTGGAGTTGTGATCAGGGAAGGCATTCAAGCTCCATCCAGTACAGTTCAAGCAACATCCTCTTCTGTAAAAGACAAGGGCAAGGGCATTCTTATTGAGTCTCCAAAGCACAAATTTTCCTCCAAAGAAGCTCAGATTGCCTTTGATGCTGAAGTTGCCAAGAAATTAGCAGAAGAACAAGACGAAGAATTAGATCAGCAAGCCCAGCCCCCAATAGATGATGATGAGACATTAGGTGATTACCTAAAAGGGTTTGTGGGCAAACAAGGTGAAAAGAAGAGAAAGATGCCAACAGGGCACACCAAGGCTGAGCACAGAAGATTCTTAATCAATTTTGCCTTTGCAGCAGGTATTCCAAAGAAAATGGCTCAGTCCATGACTACTGAAAGGCTGCAGGAGATTCATGATAAGGAGATGGACAAAAGACAGAGAACACAAGTCTCTCCAAAAGCTCAACCATCCCAAGAAGTCCAACCATCATCCCAATCAGTCCAAGCTGAAGCTGGTGCCAGTGCACCTGCTCCCTCTGATCAAGCAGTTGTCTCTATTCCTTCATCGGTTAAAAGGGTGCTCTTTGAGCAACAACTACAAAAGGCTATGGAGATAGAGAAGCTGATTGATCAGCATGATTTTACAAAGCCTCAAATCAACTACTGGTTTGCTAAGTCACTGGATGACCGTGACTTGAGAATTAAGTTTGTGATAAGAAGGGAGTCTGGACCAGAAGAAGAATATGATACATTTTGGCAGATGGTTCAGAAGTTGACCAGAGATGAGCTTATCAGAATGCAGAACATTGGGTCTGTATCACAAGTTAGATATGCTCTACCACAAGTGAAGCAAGTAATTAAAGATCTAAAATCAATTGTTGACCCTGAATCTGCAAGGAAAGAAATAGAGGATGCTGTGAAGAAAGGGAAGAAGGTCAAGCAAGTTGATCTGTTTGTCAAGTCAAGGACATACAGAATCAAATTTTCAGATGGACCTGGTATATTCTTCAATCTCGAATTTTATGATTTACCAAAAGATATGCTACTTCAGATAAAATCTGTTAGGGTATCTTGTGATAAAGATGAGATGAAGAAAGAATTTTTGAAGGCTGTAGATCAGAAACTTGCACAGTTGTAAGTTTTTGAAAGCCTTGGTTTGTAAATAACAGTTTACTTATTCATTTCCATTTTTGTATAGAACTTAAAGTCTTGTGTAAAGAATTTAAGTTAGGGGGAGATTGTTGGGAAATAGTTTAAGTATGCTCAAGCTGTTAGTTAGACTTCTCAGACTGTTAGTAGATTTTTCATGTAAATACAAAGTTCATGCTGCTAGTTGAAGAAACTCGAGCTGCCAGTGTAAAAGTTCAAGCTGCCAGAGCAAAACAACTCAAGCTGCTCAGTTCATGCTGTCAAGAGATTCAAGCTGCTCAACAGTTTCATAAACAGAAAGTGCTGATTTTCAGGAAAGATATCTACACGAAGATTCCAGCATATCTACTATCAGAGAAGTCATAGTCCTTCAAGGAAACAAATCCAAAAAGCAATATAAATAGACAGAATAGGTTTTCTATTGTATAGAAGTTTTCTGCATATTTTTGAGTCTGTAATTGCTTTGTTGATTAAGTTTTCTTAAGCCTCTAAGGTTGTAAAACCCTAAGAACAGTCTGTGTTCTTCGTCTAATCAAAACAGATTAGAGGTGATTGTAATAATTGAATTCAGCAATACAAACAGTCTTGATTACTTCTTATGTTTTATGCTTCATTGGTTCTAAAAGTTTTTGTTAAAATAATTAAGTGTTATTCCGCAAACTTCTTAATTAAACTTTGCAAGATTATTGATTTATACTCTGATAAATTTCAAATCAGTTAATCTTGGTTATTCAGTTTTAGATCCTGACAGACTTTTGGCTAAGATAGGTAAGATTTCTCCGTCACGTGATCAATAGTAAAGAGATCCAAGTCGACCCCGCAAAGATCGAGGCTATCAGTAATTGGTCAACTCTTAGAACCCCCATAGAGATACGACAGTCCTTAAGACTTGCCACTTATTATAGGCAATTATCAAAATTTCTCAAAGATCACCGGAGCTCTAATAGAACTGACCCGAAAGGACATTAAGTATGATTGGGGCGAGAATCAGGAGACATCGTATCAGTTATTAAAGCACAAACTGCGCAGTGCGCTTATTTTATCCAAAAGAAGCAAGAAATTAGTAGATCACTGTGACGTTTCACACAATGGATTGATATAGAAAGATAGGGTCATAGCTTATGCTTAATGAAAACTTAAGGTTCACTAGGTGATTTACACAATGCATGATCTGGAACTTGAAGCAGTAGTCTTTATCCTTGGACACATTAGTTGTACGGTATGAAGTGTATTGTATTCACATACCATAAGAGCCTCTAACACATCTTGAACCAGAAAGAGTCGAATACGAAGTAGTACCGTTGGATGGAACTAATAAGTAATTGCAACCGTGAAAATTCGTTATCACCTGAGGAAAACTAATGAGCCAAGCCGTTAAGAGTACAAGTGGATAAATAGTTTAGGATAAGAGCTAATAAAAATCGATATTTCATGAATAGAATCTGATTACTCTGTTTGGTGGAATAAGAAAGCTGGCTATGGATGAAGGACATAAATTAAGATATGTCGTTCACCCCGTATCCGAGAAAATGTATCATGACCTTAAGAAGCTGTACGGGTGGCCAAACATGAAGGGTGACATTGATACATATGTCAACAAATTTCTAACATGCTCCAAAGTTAAGACAAACATAAGAAAGCATTTGATTATTAGTCGACCGCCTAACAAAATTCGCACATTCCTACCAATCAAGAAGAACAACAGAATGAATAAGCTAGTCCAAACATACCTCAAGGAAGTCATCTCCGGACACAGAGTGCCTATTTAAATCATTTCGGATACGAATAGCAGATTTACATCTAGACTTTTGGCAATTATTACTACAAGCTTTGGATACAAACTTGGACATGAGTACCACTTATCACCCTCAGACCAATGGTCAGAATAATAGAACGATCCAAACCCTAGAACACACATTAAGAGCCTCTGTAATGGATACTCAATTGCCTTAGTGGAATATTAACTACAATAGCTATCACTCGAGTAATAAAGCTACTCGGTTTGAGGCCCTCTACGGGCGAAAGTGTCGATCGTCGATTTGTCAGGAAGAAGTAGGAAATAGCCAAATCACTGGCCCTAAGACCATTCACAAAACTACCCAAAAGGATAGTACAGATACAGAACTGACTAAAAGTTGCTTGCGATGGTAAGAAAGTTATGCAGATGAAAATAGAAAATCCCTTGAGTTCTAATTAGGAGAACAAGTACTGATGAAAGTCTTGCCATGGAAGGGCGTGTTACGATTTGGGAAACAAGGATAATTAAACCCTCGATACATTGGCAATACAAAGTCTTAAAGGGGATTGGACTCGTAGCTTATCGTTTAGAGTTACCACCAGAGCTTAGCAGCATGCACAATACCTTCCATGTATCGAATAAGAAGAAGTGGTTGTTAGAGGAGACACTTGTTACCCCTTGGGGGAGATCCAACTAACTGATAAACTTCACTTCATCAAAGAGCCGGTTGAAATCATGGGACCGTAAGGTCAAATGATGGAAGCATAGTTGTATACCCATCCTCAAGGTCAGATGGAATTCTAGGCATGAACACGAATTCTCTAGGGCATGCAAAGGCCAGTTAAAGCAAAGATACTCTCATATACTCTTAAATAATAATACCCTTGAGGAAACAAGATAAAATTTCGGGACGAAATTCCCTTAACAGGGGGAGACTGTAACATCCGACACTAAACCAGGTTAGCAACAATGACCTAATCTGTATTTAATATTCAGTTATAACCTAATCAGTGGTCATTAGAAATTAATTAAGTGATTAACAAGATTTATTAGAAAATTCAACTCAATTAGAATCAAATTCATCGGTGCGATGAACCGGGAAATCAATTAATCCGATCAATTTACGATATGAGGGAATAATTCAACTAAGTACATAATTAAATTATGATTAGTTACACTAATCATACACTAATACAATTACTTAACATTAATTATGCAAGACTAAAACAATTCATTAAAACAATGCATCTAAAAGTATTTATGAAATTACAAGAAAAGGGAAATACAAGAATACATTTCTAAATACTTTTATACAAAAAAAATGTAAAATACATGGAAAATACCTTCACATGGCCAGCCCTCATAGTACACACACACACACACACACACTTGATTTTCAATTTTATGTTAAGAAGACCATGCACCATCTACATCAAATCTCCTTTCTCCATTCCCTTTCATTTCACCATTCTCTTTCAATTCAACCAAGTGTGCACTCAGCCTCCATTTGAAAGACCAAGACTTTTCCTATAAATAGAGAGCTTCCCTTTCATTATTTTCACACCAAAATCCCTCTTTTTTCTCTCTAAAAACTGGATTTATACACACACAAATCAAAAACCTTTTCATTCAAGTGTTCTTCAAGTGTTCTTCAAGAAATTCAAGTGTTTTGGTGCATATCTTGCAAGGATTTCAACTTCTACTCAAAATCATACTATAAACACTTCAAAGTAAGTAAATACTAACTTATTTAATCTTACATTTATGTTTATATAAGTCTTGCATAATATATATAATCACCAACAACAACAAGTTTCATAAAAACTCAAGTTTATAAATTTCTAGTTTTTGTTTTTAAGTTGTTTCTTTACATGTGTTTATGAATATATGAACACATTATAAAAATGTAAATATTATGAAAACATGTGATACATATGTGTTTTATAACGTTTATAACTTTTTTACAAGTAGTCTTTGAATAAACAACAAGAATCATAAGTTATTTCAAGTTTATAAAGTGCGGATTTTCGGCAGAAAGTTTATGTCGACTTTGAAATATCATAACTAATTCATAACTTATCGAAATGAGTTGATTCTTGTCTAAAAAGTTAGATCTATGTCTTAAGTATAGATCTGGAAGTTTTTATAATTTATTTTGGAGTTTAAGACCTCCAGAAATTATTTGGGAAACCGAAAATTTGACAGCTCAAAAATGGCCAACATAGGGTTTTTAACAAGCTTTTTCACCAACCTAAACATCTCGAAAAATGGCCGTTCTTGATTTTAAAAATCCTTTGTATATAGTAGTTTAATGTCCTAGAAAACCAAAGCCTAAAACGTTTTGGAGCTTGGTCAAAAACAGCCTCAAATATGCCGAAAAAGCTGGAAAATTATATATATATATAAACTTGACGTTTTAAGCGTGTTTTAATTATAAACTTGTAATGTTGGGTGATTTAAGACATAAAAATCTATAAACATATATATTATCATACATTAGAGATATTAAGTCCCTATTATCATTTAGGGCTCGATTAATCTCGCTCGGTGCACCATCCATCAACTTACGAAAAAAATCATTTTTTGCTCGTTTTTGCCATCACACGCTCGGTGAGTCTTCATAGCCCCTATTTTCACTATCTTTTGGGGTGGAAATACATGCACTGTTTTCATATGGACATCAAAACTGTTTATTTCTTATATGTATTACATGTTTGGATCCATCAGCCCTCAAATCATGAACCGTTAATTGCATTTATTTGCAAGCGCGAATATATTGTGGATAGATCTATTGGGAGTCATGTCCCCCATTCGGGTTAGTTCGGGTCGGCTAACAGCGAGTGCATATATATTCAACACACGGTATTACAGTCGGGGATACTGCACAGGGCAAACTCATTTTAATTAAGCTTCGGTTGCATGATGGTTTATGTAATACATACACGGAATTTATGATTTTATAAATTCAACTTATCTGAAAATGTCCATACAACTGGTCTTTTCGCGTAAACCTATGAGCTCACCAACAATTTGTTGACGTATTTTAGCATGTATTTACAGGTGTTTGAGACATGCACATTTATCGGAAGTATCTTAAGGCTTCCGTTCATTTTGGAGTCGCATCGTCTTCAAATTCGGAGATTTATTTGCATCTTTTTGGATAAACTAAATTGTGTATTTAAATTTTAGCATTTTAATAACTACTTACGCTGTATTTTGGTTATCTAAAACAATATTTATATTTGAAGTTAAATCAATGCATTTTTGAAAAACGTCTATATAGTGGTCGTTCGTTATGATTATGGTTACGCTTCCGCGACGTCACACTTCGTTGCCAACCGGGGTAACGGGGTGTGACAAATCTATTTGGGATATTCAAAGCCACTACCTAAGAGTTTAAAGTTCCATCGCAATGGACTGAATGGTGAATGGTACGCTCTTTTTGGAATCATTAATCGGTGCATGACGTCAAAGCATACAGGGATAGACAGATGTAGTATACACTGTCTGAGAATCTTTCATGGCATAACTTTTAACAAGCACTATGACTATGCACAGTGCATATGGGAGGACCTTAAAGAAGTTGTGATGGCCAAGACAACGAATAGATCAAGGAAATTTGTGCCTCTTCAACGGTTCATTCAAATCCTTACCTGAGGCATTCTCTGGGCCAGTGAAAATATACCGAAAAGATCAAGCTCTCAAAGATGTCCTGATTATGGGATGATGAGCTTACACGAGGTACCAGATTCTCCAAATGCCAACATCATGCCTATTCCGGAAGCATTGTTAAAATATGCAGATCAGGAGAGTGAGAATGTGAGGCTTTACAGAATAGATCACGCTCCCATAGAGACCCAAGAACCGGGTTCTCTAAACCAAGGATTTGTAAGACAGGAGGAACTTCAGCTTGGGGCTGAAGTTCAGTTAAACTAAGGTTCTCTAAAACACTTGAGGGTCACACCGATGAGCACAACTGAGCAGATGCAGTTAAACTATTGAATAAATAATATTGGATATTGTTTATGACACGAAATGATAATTAAGATTAAATTAATGGATGATTAATTATATCTCAGAGTACGGGGACTAGAAGTACAATATTAGATATTGTATTGATTTAATTGTCATTGGATGATAATTAAACATAAATATTATCTAGTCTTTTATTTATTATTAGATATTAAATGAAAGATGCATTGATTTGAATTAGTATTATCATCTGTTATTGGATAACTGGATGGATAATTATAAACAAATGAATAAGAGATAATTATAAATAATTATCTAGTCATTTATATATTATTAGATGATGTATAAAAGATTAATATTATTTAAAGAGTATATAATTATAGAGATAATTATATAGGGTTTAAATAATAAAAATAATTATTAAGATCTATTTTATATTATTATATTAGAGTTTGATTAAAACTAAAACTTTTAATTAATAATATATATATATATATACTCGGCCGCAAATAATTGTGTGTGAGATACATATATATAAACAAAATATAGGTTTTTGTGGGGAGATGTAGATCACACGGCCACACACATAAATGGTTTTGTGTGTGTGGCCATCTCGGCGGTACCAAACACGCAAATAATTGTGTGTGTTTTCCCCGTTCTTCGTGTGTTTGATTGCATATCTGGCGCCGCTCGATCGTGTCATCACCGGTGGATACCGAGAGCATCTCATTCGTGTATTCTTGTCATAGAATACAAAGGTACAGAATTTTATTGCTTTCTCGTTTACTTATCTTATGTATATTTGATGATCCGTGTACGGAATTCGTAATTTTTTAAAAACTTCCGTTGTGCGTTAATTCGATTAATGTTTATGTTTTTATGAAAAACGATACGAATTCCCAATAGTGGTATCAGAGCCATCTCAAGTTACATAATGATAGTATTATTCGAGTATTTATGTCCAACGATCTTAAAGTTTCGATTTTTAATAATTAAAATTGTTTAAACGATCGAAATCAATAATTAAAACGTTTGAGGTTTTGATTTGGCTTGGAGAAAATCGACCAAAGGTTTTGGAAACCACATGGTGATTCTCAGCCAACCTTGGAATTTCTCGGAACTCGGGATTTTGAAACCTTAGTTCGTTTTATTTAGTTGATGTTTGATTGTTTAAATGTGTTTAATTGATTAAAGTCGAAAATTAAACCTTTCGGTTCGCGAAATCAAACCTAGAGATTTCGGCCATGGGTTGAGACTCATGACCTCTCGGTTGTGATGTGGTAACCGAGGTAATAGATTATTTGTTTCCGTCATGTCGTTTAATTTACGGTTAAACTCGAACGATTAAATTAAATGCGTTAAAATCGAATTAATAAATCAAAAGTGTTTGGTTATTAATATTTAGACAATTGTGACAAAATGTTTTCGGTTTTATAAAATTAAAGTGGAGACTTTGTTAGTTTTTTTTATAAAATTCACAAATCGTTTTAAATATTATTCGATTCGATAATTAAACGATTATTTGGAAAATGGAAATCGAAATAATCAAAGTGAGTTGATTAAAGGCTTCGATTAATTTCAGCCGTCAAAGGGTTTAATACCCTACTTCTTTTCGGTTCATATGGGTTATTGAACCCGAGTATGAGTCGGTTAACTATGTTGGTTCGTTTCCGTTTTCCGGTAATTCGTCGTTTAAATAAAATCGGTTTTAATTAAAAGTTAAGTTTTAATATTGAAATTAAAATTAATTGTAATATTAATTTATAAACTAGATTTAATTTATGCATTTAATATTTAGTTCCATAATTAAATTAAAGGGAGTTTAATTTAGGGATTCTATTTTCAAATTGATGAAATCGTGACTTTGAGCTTCATGCTCGGTCATGGTTTAAAGTTTTGAGATTTGATCTCGACATTAACGGTTTTGGTAGAAATCGTTTAAAACCATAAAGAAAAGTTCTTGGTGTTATTTAAAAATGATCATATTTTTAAAAGACATATTTATTGTAAATTGTTTATTTAGAAAATTGACATTGTTTATTTTGAAAAGTGGTTCAATTGAATAATAGTTAATTGATAATTATTTGAAGCAAGTTTAAATTATTTATCAATATTATTTGAAAATGATAACTATATTTATTAAAGGTTGTTTAATAAAAAGTTTCTTAAAATAGTAGGTTTAAATTTCAAAGGTGTTTGAATTGTTAATTGAATATTTTAAGAAAAGTATAGCTTTGAATCCAAAGATAATGCAAATATGGAACTGAATTTAAATTTTCGGGAAAAGTTTCTATTTTTGGAAAGTGTTCCTGAATTTCGAGTTTACGAACCGTGTTTAATTTAAGAACGATATTGGACATATTTACTTCAATTAATGGTGGATTAATTGGTTTTGGAATTATTTTCATGTCAAGATGAAAATGAATTCTGGATTATTCAGAAGCTTTACTGCTTTATTTATGTTTGTGACATAGTCGAGCCTTGAGACCCCTTGTTTGTGATGGTTGTTTATTTATTCGTGATGTTTGCTATTATTATTATTGGTTATTTTTGGGAAGGCCTACGTGTCAATGGAATCCCGATTTTATGTGTAATCTGTAATAGGTTCGAAAATAGGCATATGTATTTAGATTAAAACTATGTAAAAATCTTGGCGAAGATGTCCATCAAGAAGGAGGTCATCCATCAAGGACGCTCGGAGACATCATCGGATGCTGAGGCTAGTGGGAGCTGAAAGAGTTCAACCTTCTTGCCTTGTGTGTTGATTTTGTCCCCTAGGTTTTGACCTAATTGGTTTATCCGTATGGCTCTCGGAAAAAAATTTAGTTTTTGGCAAGGCTATGTCACCGTGTGGTTGTATGTTTTATTTCTTTATGCATTATTTTATCTGCTGGTTGTGGTGACAAAGTAGATAAATAAAAGAAATAAAAACTACAATCATTTTTGATGAAAATTTAGAGTATTTAAAAGGAAGTTTAAATTGGAAACTTTAATTGTTTTGTCAAGTGTTAGACATGACATTTTTTATGAATCTAGTTTTTCAAATAAAAGAGATTTATTTATAAAATTAAATGTCATATGATCAAAGAGTTGAAGGATTATTTACCAGAATAGGTGGTGTCTAGGACAGTCTTGCTCGGGCTATGGAATTTCCGAAAGGTTTTGAACCGAAAGGATCCTGCCCGCGGACTAACCTGACTGGCTACTAGTTCTTGGTAAGAGACTGGTTATAAACCCAAATTAAAAATCTGACACAGCACACCGTCCATATAGTGGCACTCACGGTGACCGGTCGTCGTAAGTAGGTTCAGCCTTCATTGGGTGCTTACGCCGCAAACTCGGAGAGCTGTGAGGTAAGCACTGCGGATCCTAAGTGAGACTTGGGCCAGTGGCTTGCAGTTGTTATATGGTGTGTGTCAGTGGTGGTTCCTCAGTAGGACTGTTGCCCAACGTGTGGATGAGATTAAACTTGATCAATTTAAGAAATTGAAAATCTCATAAGATCTAAGAGTTGCAAAGGGGTTGTAACTGGTAATAAGTTGCCTGCCTGAGTAGCTTATTCATGTAGGTTCAGCCTCCGTTGGGTGCATGAATAAGTAAAATGGTTCTTAGGATTAATAAATCATTTTCTAAATTTTGGGTTATTGATTTATTAATGGATAATCAAATACTAATTTTTGAAAAATTGTTTAAGATGATTAAAAAAGACAGATGTAGAAGCGGTTTAATAATGACAATGAAAATAACAGTAACAACAACAATGATAACATCAACATCCTTTCCCCATTTGAAAATCCTCCTCACAAGCACATGTTGCTACTTTGAGGTCCATTCGGGATATGGAGAACTCAGAAGTGGCAACTTCCTCAACTGGGAATAAAATTTGACAAATGTTTTGAGTACAGAGTGAAAGTCGTATATTCTGGAAAGGGCACCAGAACCTTCTCCTGCAGAGACTGCTACAGTTGAGGAGAGAAATCACCACAAGAAGCACTCTGAGGATTCGGTCAATGTTGCCTGTCTAATGCTAGCGACCATGACATCTGAGCTGCGAAGTAGCCTTAAGGACGTCTCAGCTTGCCAGATGTATCTTCAGCTAAAGGATATGTTCCAGACTCAGGCTCGGACTGAGAAACATATACGACTAGCGCTTTGAGCTCCTGCAGAATGGCAGAAAGAACAACTGTTAGAACCCATGTACTGAAGATGAAAGGTTATCTGGATCATCTTAGCAGACTTGGGTATCCCGTGACACAGGACATGACCACAAATCTAATTCTCAATTCCTTATTGAAGGAATTTTAGCAATTTGTAATTTGTTACAACATGCATGGAGAAGATGACCAGTGGGCTGCATCAGATGCTATATACTGCTAAGGGAATGATTAAGGATAGTAGATAGGGAAAGAGACGGAAGGGAAAGTAAGTTTCCAAGCCGGAGGTTAAAGCTAACAAGTAGCTAAAACCTAGAACCAGAGAAGTCAAATCCAAGGATGACAATTTCTTTGAGTGCTAGGAAAGTGGGCACTGGGAAAGGCATTTGTCCCAAGTACATGGAAACGGTCAAGGTTGACTGCATTGAGACTTCGTGTATCTGATTCAGTCACTTCTATTGTTCTTGGATATGTGATACCCAATTGAACAAAGTTTTATGCATAATGTCTGCAATGACTAAAATGAAGTGAAAAGATATGACAGTTTCAGTGGGAGCATAGAGACATCTTAGAGCGTGCTCTGCTGGACACTATTTTTCATGTCATCAATAGTTTATCATGGTGTAGTAAACAACTTTGGGAATTTCTTGCAAATATTTTTGGGATAAATAAAGAAATTTTTGGAGTTGAAAATTTATTGCTTGAAATTCCTATTGTTTAAGATTACTAAACCATGATTATAGACTATTGATTCAAGTGGAGCTTGAATAGTAACTTGTCAATGCAGATTGGACAAGCTAGTAGTCATATTCAGATAAAAATGGTTACCATGTTGTTGTGTAAATTGTTCAAGTGTTCAAATGCAGTTTCATTGAACTTGTTAATTCTTGAAAGTTAGTTCAAGAGATTATATGAGTTGGATAGTCATCCATGATTATATAGAAACTAATAAAATGCAGAATTAAATGTGAAGGAGTTACATGGATGTTAAATCACTTCACTTGTCAGAAATAATTAGACTTGAGAAGTCAGGATTGTTTAGACAAGAAGTAATCGCATTTTATAAAATTACATGTGAAATGTATACAACTTGTGTGATGGTTAGTCAAGTAATAGCCTTTGACTTGTTTACACACTCGTCGGCAAACTTGACGGAACACTACAACAAAATGTTGTCGATAACCAACATCTGGTGGTTATGGATACATATCACAAATGTTGAACACAATGTTATTAAAGATATCTTGTTAAGATATAGATAAACCACATACTTTCATATTCAAGACTAAACATCTAAACGTATCACTAGTAGCAATTAATCTGAATTGCTAGAGCTCTTAAATTTTAATCCTGGTGTCTTTATGAGTGATTTACCAGTTCCTCTAAAGATAATGGATATAAATTTGTAAGGAGATTCAGAATGAGTCTGAATAATATTACAAGAAGTTGTAATAAATAACTAGTGTAATTTTTCAGAGATAAACGGTAATGGAAGTTAAGTCAGTTAACTAGAGAACACTCCCAATAAGATCATGTCTGAAATTAATTTTTCGATAGATCGTGTTACCGTTACATTTGATTAAGGAACAATAGCATTAAATTGATGGAAGTCATGTTGTGTTTATTGAGATAAAGGAGATCAACATGATATCTTTAATGTCGTTCTATTTTGCATGTTTTAGAAATCCAAAAATAAATTTGAAGTTATCTTAAAACTATTCCATAGCTGCTTGTTGTCGTGGGAACCACAACGAGAATTAAAAGCCTACTGTGGTTTTTGGTTGATATTCATGGGTGATGAATATAGCAAAGGTTGGACCAAATTCACAGGTATTTGTTGCGAACAAATATTGGATTGACCCACCGATTGAGACCACTTTGTGGATCATAGTCATGAGTCGTTTCAAAAAGGTAATCCTTAGTACCTGAGATGTCTACGTACTTTAGTGCGGGTGCTGCTATACATTTGGCCTAACCTAACGTCATCCGTAACTGGGTGACCATAACGGTTCGAGGCTGGTTGCAGTGGGAGTCGTGCTGGAGGCCTAGATAGTCAATATGGGATTTGAACCTTCTTTTAACTAAGAAGAGATATTTCTGGGCCCCTCGACGATCGATACTGACAGAAATGCATGGCCATGCTCAGACAGAACTGATGTGTTCTAATCTGTCTGTTATAGTTCAGTATGAGATCAGGGATTCGAGAAACATAATCGTGACTGCTACGGTTAATCTAATCCATGCCTAGCTATCACATTGAAATATCGCGATGCATGGGATATAACCTAAGTTTCTTTTTGGAAGGCTGTTTCAACAAGAATGCCCGAATGAGAGTCAGAGTCTTTATGACCTTGGTTGCCTAAAGTGTGTAGCCATGACCTCCTTTAGGCGCATGCTACAGGAGAGTATGTCGTCTTACACAAGTGGGAGTATGTTAGTGTATCGTGTGTAAAGATGACATTACTACTGCATCATGGCTGATTTCATAAAACACTTGAGGGTCACATCTATGAGCACAACTGAGCAGATGCAGTTAAACTATTGGATAAATAATATTGGATATTGTTTATGACACGAAATGATAATTGAGATTAAATTAATGGATGTTTAATTATATCTCAAAGTACGGGGACTAAAAGTACAATATTAGATATTGTATTGATTTAATTGTCATTGGATGATAATTAAATAAATAATTATCTAGTCTTTTATTTATTATTAGATATTAAATGAAATATGCATTTATTTGAATTAGTATTATCATCTGTTATTGGATAATTGGATGGATAATTATAAACAAATAATTAAGAGATAATTATAAATAATTATCTAGTCATATATATATTATTAGATAATGTATAAAAGATTAATATTATTTAAAGAGTATATAATTATAGAGATAATTATATAGAGTTTAAATAATAAAAATAATTATTAAGATATATATTATATTATTATATTAGAGTTTGATTAAAACTAAAACTCTTAAGTAATAATATATATATATATATATATATATATATATATATATATATATATATATATATATATATATACTCGGCCGCAAATAATTGTGTGTGAGATACATATAAATAAACCAAATAAAGGTTTTTGTGTGGAGATGTAGATCACACGGCCACACACATAAATGGGTTTGTGTGTGTGGCCATCTCGGCGGTACCAAACACGCAAATAATTGTGTGTGTTTTCCCCGTTCTTCGTGTGTTTGATTGCATACCTGGCGCCGCTCGATCGTGTCATCACCGGTGGATACCGAGAGCATCTCATTCGTGTATTCTTGTCATAAAATACAAAGGTACGGATTTTTATTGCTTTCTCGTTTACTTATCTTATGTATACTTGATGATCCGTTTACGGAATTCGTAATTTTTTAAAAGCTTCCGTTGTGCGTTAATTCGATTAATGTTTATGTTTTTATGAAAAACGATACGAATTCCCAACAAAACCAGTACACATCTGCCCGAGTGTACGACTTCTTTTCTTACATAGAGTCTAGAACCAATACATACTAGACACTTGCGTCTACTTCATTCGTTGAAGTATGTGCAGTAGAACTTAGTGTCACTGCCGGAACAACCTCAGTAATGGAAGCATTCGTTGCTCTATCACTTGAAGAGGTCGGAAGTCCAGTCAGAATCACATCTATGCCATCTCTGAGCACTGGCCACGCAGAGGTTCTTTTTACAACTGGAAGTTTAAGTGACCCAGTAGTTACTCTTTCCCCTTTCGTGACTGAATCAACTTTATCTCAAGCATCGAATGCTGCTGTTGCTGGTGTGAATACTCATGTTACTACTCAATTATCCGAAGTTATGGCTCAGATGACGAATATCCATAAATTTTTGAAGGGAAAATCTGTGGCAGAAGAGTCTGTGAAACAACCAGATCCAAATCAAGCTATAGCAGAGCTACGAGATTTTGTTTTTGAACAATTTGATGAAATGAGAGAAAGGATGATAAGGTTGGAGAGTACAGTGATAACGGCTTTGGGAAATTTATTAGAACGTGTAGCAGCCGCTGAACAAACATGCAAGGCTCAGGCTTCAGCGCCCAAAAGAAAACATGGTGACATGATGATGACTCCGATGATGCTCCTCATGAGGGGGAGAAGAGGAGGAAGCTTGATGAGCCAACACCTGGTCTGTTGATGATTACTTATCCAGAGAAAGAAACTGGGGATCAAGAGAAAGGTGAAGCAGGAAGCTCAAAAGAACCTGCTGGTGTTCAAGAAGGACAGGAATTGATTCTTTATGAAGATGTTCCTGTTCCATTGAGCATTCAGTTAGAATTTTATAATTTCGATGAATATGAAGACTGTGATGATGATGTTCAAGAGCAAGTTTCAATGATTGAGGATGTTGCTGAGAAGGTAGTAGAGATAGAAGAATCAGATGATGATGTTGTCAATGAGTTGACAGATGTTGCAGTTAGATCTGACAGAATAGAAGTTTTAGTACAAGAAATTTTGAAAGATGATATATCTATACCAATGGTTGAAAAGCCTAAGGTTACGGTATAAGTGAAAGAAGAAGAGTTGGAGCCATTCCCAGTTGAGAGTTTTACTCCTCCTGTTATGAAAGAAGTCAATGAGTTTGAGTTTATGGAGATATTGTTTAACGAATATGTGTTAGCGGATGAATCACAAAGACAACATCAACTGAGGTTCGAAGCTCAAAGAATAGTTCAGAGGGAAATTGATGATATGTTGTGTATTTTGAATGAAGTAGAAGTAAGAAAGAAAAGGAGAAAGGGTTTGGAGCTTACATCAAAGAAATATGCTGAGTATACAAGAAAAAGAAATAAATTGTGATATCTTGAAGACTATCTTGAGAAGAAGATTTGTTTGCAAAAAGCAAGTGTAAGGTCTACGACTGCAAGATCTATCTTGACGCGGATCCGTGAACGAGTGCGGAATCCTCGTTGACGGTTAGACGGACAACTCTCAACCAACGGAACACGGAGACTATTAGACGCTGAACGAACGACACACGAACGATCCTACGAACTAATTCTCTCCGAAACGGGACTCACCTAGCTGATAAACTCGAGATCGCCTATCGCTTAATTCCTCACGAATTCTGCCAAAGGTCTGCTAATCATTCGAGTCTATCCCTAATTATAGACCCTGATTCGAGTCTGTTGTGGGCCAACCTCGAATCTGGCCTAAGGCCTCATTCGAATCTGTCCATCTGACAGATTCGAATCTAGCCCATTCGAATCTAAGGATACATTCGAATCTATCACAGATTCGAATGCCTTCCTTAACCTATTCGAATCTAGCCAATACACTTAAACACTTAAGTGATGAAACTTATAATATTACCTTATGATTGATTTTATCTTTGAGTTTTATGTTTGAACTTCTTGTAATACGTTACATCAAGTTCAAACATACAAACACTGATAAACATCAATCATATATAATATATATATACCAAATATATGCAAAATCACAATGTAAGATAACTTAGACTGCTATCGTCACACGGGATGTACCAACAGACTCCCCCTTGACGATAGCTTCTAATAATTCACACATTTGATTTAAGAATATGATTTATTATTGATTCAAAACGCTACCAGCATACAGACCCTTTTCAACACATACCTTGACCACATTTTCATACTTACTCGCTTCAGCATCCATATGTGCGTCACTGGAAATTTTACAGTTATACAAGATCTGCAGGTCTTCTTTAGATAGGTTCACCAGGTGAAGCGGGTCATAGACTCTAAGAATAACCTTTTCTTCCAAGTCTTCCATAACCGCTTTCCCAGTTTCTGTGTCAGCATACCACCACTTCAGATTCTTCAGAATGTTTTGTGGCATTGGCTTGAGAGGTACCTTCCTAAGACACCTGGCTGGCTTATAATGAATCCTCATCCAAGGTCGACCAGTTAGAGGGTCGATCCGTGATGGATCCTCTACTCTTTTCCCAACTCTTGGACTCAGACGCTCAAACTTCCTCGATCTTCCCTCCTTTCTTATTATTCTTGCGATAACGTCCGCATAGGGATCATTGCCAATGTTTATCAGATCTTTCCATGCTAGATCTGCAATTTCAATCTTTGGCAGGGAATTGAACGCCTTTAAGGTTCGCCTCATGTACTGAAGCCCGTCTTTTCTCTTTATTATGAATAGCTGCAGTTCTCTGTCAAAGAACCAGCTTAAAATTCTCTCAGACAGCTTCCCCGTACCTGGCACTCTCATTGTCCTTTTAATTGCAGCTTCCTTCTCTTCAGCCCTGAACCATAGCTTTCGTTTTTCTTCATTGGTTAGCTCTCTTGCAGGTTCCTCTGTCGATGGCTGAGGTTTTAAAGCAACATTCACTATATCTGCATCGACAATGTTATGTCCATCAATCATATAAGTATCTGTGATAGGATTCTGCTGCACAATTATCTCGTCAGCTTCATCATCCTCATCAGCAAGTACTTCATCATCTGATCGCCAGTCGACTATCTCCTCTGGCGCAATCTCCCCTTCTTCAAGCTCTTCATCTTCGTTATCAAAGCCTACATCCAGTGGATCATCATCAAGATCCATGAGCGCTTCAATCATCTCATTGATCTCAAAGTCTGTAGGCTCCTTAGACGAACTAGCTTCACCCCTGTGTCCTTCGCCTTGACTAGGCTCCCCCTGAATTTGAGTAACTTGAGCTGCAGGAAAATCTACAGACTCAATCTCTTTATTTGCACTGGGATCATTGCCTTCATCATCATCATCTTCTCGCTGAACTTCCTGATCTTTACAACTTGTCTCCCCCTGAGTTTGTAGATTTTTCATAAGCTGCTCTAGGAGGGACCGCATTGCTCGGATCTCAGACGATTGGTCAGTGACAAAAGATTTAAGCTCAGTGTTTTCATCTCTTACACCTTCAATAATCATTCTCAACTCAGCATTCTCCTTATCCAGATTAGCGTTATGTGCTTGGAGTTCACCAACTGCTTTAGTGAGAGTCATAATTTGAACGTGCTGAAAATCCACTCGACTCTTCAGCTGCAGTAATCTTTGATTTTCATTGTATGCTTCTGGCATAGATGGAATGGACTGAAGGGGAGAAGGATTGAATGGTGGCGGAATATAGGGTTCGTGTTGCTGAGGTGGCGGTGATGGTGAATCTGTGGTTGGTGCTTGGGTTTGGGCTTGAGAGGTTTCTGGTTGTGCTTCCGAGGTTGAAGACGACCCTTGCATAAATCTATGACGTTTTGCGCGTGGCCTCGTCACTAACGTAGCAATCTCTTCTTCTTCATAATCGGACTCCTCCAATTCCCTGGTCTCTCTCCTCCTCGAACCACCTTGATTGACAATCAATCTAGAACCATAAGTCTCAAAACGACTTCCAGTTTCGGTAGTTACCACCTCATGAACTTCATCTGATTCGGTTTCAGATTCCGAAGATGTCAATCCTGCCTCAGCCCCCTCTGGCTCATATTCGTCAACATCACGAAATAGATCATCATTATCTCCAGGCGGACTCAGCAGCTCATCCACCAATGCTGCTGCAACATCTTCATTTGCATGTGGACCCGAAGCCCATATTTCCTCCAATGTTTGGGCTATTTGCTCGGTTTCTGGATTGGCACTTGAAGGCCCTGCTTCCTGTACCTCTTGCTCTGGCTGACTCGTAGAAGGCCTAGACGCCTGAGACTGACTTGCAGTATCTCTTTGTCTTCGCCTTGGATCACGTGGACGAACACGAGTCTGAAGCGGTTGCTGATGCGGTAGCTGTTGCTGTTGCTGTTGCTGTTGCTGTTGCTGTTGAACTTCTATTTCACATGCCCAGTTGGCATTATCAGGTGCCACAAAGTTCCTGTCTAAGATAGCTCCAAACAACGGACGAGCAGTAGGAACAGCCAATCTTCCTCGGTGTGAGGAACAATCAGCAAATATGCGTTTTTCCATTACATTTACGCTCAAAGAATCATTCGATTGTGGCAGACTTGGCAAAAAGTGACGTATCAACATCATCACGAACCTCGGATACAACAGGAACCTTTCTCTCTCAGGAGCCGTGATTTGATGAATAAATTCTGAGAAAATCAGCTGCGAGAAACTAAACTTCTTATTGTACACCATCGCGATCATTGCTGATTGGATTTTTGATACAATGTAATCAAATCCAGCTTTCTTCGGTGCAAAACAGACCATGAAGACATGGACCAAGAAACGCCATTGCCCAATCAGGCCACTCTTCATATATGACGACTTTGTTACATCTAGACTGTAACCCATTCGCTGAAAAGCCGCTTGCCTAATATTTAGTGGAAAATCAATAGGCCCAGACTCCTCTTCCTCAGATCCTAGCTGCAATACTTGACGCAGCATATCGGCAGAGAATACCAACGGTTGCTCTGCGATCCTCGTTCTCAGCACTGTCGGGGTGACAGAGCAGTCAACTTGTAAGTGATCATAGAACTGCCTCACATATGAGATTACAATCGGAATGTTCTGAAACAAAGCGTAGCTTATTCTGGATTCAGCTAAGAAGTCCAACACTTCACGATAACCCTGCGCCTCAGGGATATGATTATCTGGATTAAGAACCATATTGTGCTTAGGGACGAAAGCACGAAGCGCCATATCTGCACAATACATAAAATTGTTAGATTATTATTAAAAATCAATAAACTTGTTTAAATTCAAATTTGTTTTATCTTGTATTTGATTAAATACAAAATCTAACACAATTAAATTTTCACAAGTTTAATAAAATTTAAATTCAACAAAATAAATGAAGTACAGAATCGAGAGTAACAGATTCGAAGTGCCCATATTCGAATGTGATGGACAGATTCGAATATACCCTATTCGAGTCTGATGGACAGATTCGAATATCTGGTCATCTCGAATCTATTGATAGATTCGAGAAACCCATGATCAGATTCGAAACCATTATCAGATTCGAAAGGCCGACACCCCTTTTTCAACAAAAATCCAAGATTTTAACCATTTTGAACGTAGCAAATCACATACATTAGTTCAACTAGGTTCTAATCATAGATTTATGCTTTTAATTTGATCTTTTATTAGTCCAAACTTGGTAATTTTGCAAAAACCCTATTTTGACCTATAAAACATCAAAATGTGATGTTTAACCCCAAATTTGTGTATTAAACCACCAAAATCTTGTACAATCATGTTGCTTATACCTAGATTTGAAGTTAGAATCGAACACAAAAGCTTTAGAATCGACGAGATGTCGTTTAGTGGAAATACGATAGACTCGAGATTAGATTCGAGATCGCCAGAACAGATTCGAGATATCAGATTCGAGAACAGTGAGAAGTAAATGCTTTCACTGTGGACCTTTATATACTAACTACCTTCGAGTCTATGCAATTTCGAGTCTACTGACAGATTCGAAGTATCTCACATTCGAGTCTGTCTTAGATTCGAAATTTCCAACACTTAGAAAAATTTCGGAAATTTTGAAATAAGTTCAACTTTTTCCAACTATTTTCTACTGTGTAGTGTAACCAGATAAACTATGCCAAATCTTTTACCCTAAGCTCAGATATTTCACGCATTGTATATTTTATTCAACTTTGAATGCACCCTCAGTAACTTTTGACCTTTTACCTAAGTAAAAATTAAACTAAACTAAAATAAAATAAAATAAAATAAGCTAAGGTAAAGATAAAATTAAAGTAAATTAAAATTTTGACTAAAAAATTTAATCTAGACTTAAGTTATAAAAATAAATTTACAAGCTAAGCTAAATACCAAACAACATATTTTTGGTGAGTATAGTCTAAGAAAGGTTCAATCAGATAGCGATGTCCGATACTAACTTTCAGTACTTAAACTTTCACACTTAGGAATTTTTGATTCCTTTGATTGTTTGTCGTGACATACCCATTTAGCCGATTGTTGGTATTTTACCCTGTTAAACACTCTACATTTCGGAATATCCCTTGGCCTTTTTATTTATCAGGAAATTATCTTACGTGACTCAGACATAGACATACTTTTATGATCAAGGCACACAGACAAAATTCTAACTTGTTGGTATTTGCAAACTTTCTTTAAAAGACAAACATCGGACACAGGTCTGTATTCTCATACAACAAAGTGTCTTAGTTCGACTTAAGGTTTAACTTTAAAGTTAGCAGATAGCGGTGACAGGTCTGTACTGACGTACAACAAAGCGACATGTCTGCTAACCCGAATCTAAACAGAGACAACAGGTCTGTACTTACGTACAACAGAGTTGCATGTTTTCGACTCTCAGTTTTTCATGATATTTCTATTCTTTCCATTTTCAGACGTATTTGATGTTGCTATACATCCCCAGAAAGTTTGCATACCTCATTTAGACTCAATGTTTGTATGTCTTGTACATAAAAATTAAGACCGATTGGTCATACATCTAGGTTAGTGACACGCTTGACTTTTTCTAGAATATTTTATTAGCCTTTAGATTCCCTATATGTATTATGCCTACCAACACATCAAACTAAATAAAGTATAACACTTAGGATTTAGTTGCATTATGTGTGAAAGCCTAAACACTTAGAGTCTGTAACGACGGTGCTAATTTTCGTCACTTTGAACCTATGTATCTAAGACTTAACTCCTTTTCTGATATTCTCTTTTTTTGTATTTTTGTAATTTTCTCTTTTTTTTTTCTTTTGTTTTTCATAGCAAAACGCATTAAACTAAGCTAATCTACTAACTTACTAAAAATAGAAACTTACTAAAAATAGAAACTTTCCTAAATTAGAAACTTTCCTAAATTAGCAGACTACACTAAAAAGAAAGAAATATAACAACTATAAAAGGAAATAAAATACTACTAAGGTCAATTTACTCTGGGTTGCGCATTCCATTAAGTTGAATTAAATACTCAAAACGTGACTTATCAAACGCTTTGGTAAATAAATCAGCATTATTATCTTCAGTTGCCACCTTTACCAGTTTGATCAAATTCTTTTCAGCACAATCACGAATAAAATGATGCCTTATGTCAATGTGCTTAGTTTTACTGTGTTTAACTGGATTATTTGTTATCGCAATAGTAGATTGATTGTCTATCCTAATTGGAGTTTGAGTATAAGCCAAACCGTAATCCCGCAATTGTTGTTGTATCCACAGAACCTGTGAACAGCAACTACCAGCAGCAACATACTCGGCCTCGCACGTTGACACGGCTACCGATGTTTGTTTCTTGCATTGCCAGGACACCAATCTCCCTCCGAGGAACTGACAACCTCCAGTCGTAGATTTGCGCGTCAAGCTGCATCCTCCGTAGTCAGAATCTGTGAACGCCTCCAACTCTAGATCTCCCTCCGCGTGATACCAAAGTCCCAGCTTCGGTTTCGACTTGAGGTATCGTAGAATCCGCTTCACAGCTTTCATATGCATCTCCTTCGGATTCGCTTGAAACCTAGCACAAATACAAACAGCAAACATAATATCAGGTCTTGAAGCAGTTAAATACATAAGTGACCCAATCATGGCCCGATATAAAGTCGGATCCACATCGGAATCACTTTCAGTACCCGGCCCGAGATTGTGATTCACTTGAATCGGCGTGCTGAAATGGGCAGTCAACTTTGTTCCTTCCATCCCAAACCGTTCCAATATGTCATAGACATACTTGGTCTGATGGATAAACATGCCTTCCTTCTTCTGGTCAACTTGTAGCCCCAAAAAGAAATTCAACTCCCCCATAGCACTCATCTCGAACTTCGACTTCATCACCTTCTCAAAATCTTTGCACATCTGTTCGTCTGATGATCCAAAGATGATATCATCGACGTACACTTGCACCAAGATAAAGTGATCTCCTTTTCTCTTCACAAAAAGAGTACTATCTATCCTACCCCTCTCAAAGCCATTTTCTAAAAGATGGTTGGATAGAGTCTCATACCATGCCCTAGGTGCCTGATGTAATCCATAAAGAGCCTTATCTAATCGATATACTCTATCAGGATATTTAGGATCTGTAAACCCGGGCGGCTGTTCTACATACACTAACTCCTTCACTTTCCCATACAGGAAAGCACTCTTAACGTCCAGTTGATATACTTTAAATCCCTTGAAGGAGGCAAAAGCTAAAAACAACCTAATTGCTTCTAACCTTGCTACAGGTGCAAACACTTCATTGTAATCGATTCCCTCCTCTTGGTTGAAACCCTTTACAACTAATCTTGCCTTGTTGCGCGTGACTATACCCCGATCGTCTCGCTTGCACTTAAAAACCCATTTGGTTCCTATTGCAATCTCCCCTCGAGGTAACGGAACTAACTCCCACACTTCTAGTTTCCTAAATTGTGACAGTTCTTCCTGCATCGCTTCAACCCAGGAGTTGTCCTTAAGTGCCATTTGCACATTTTTGGGCTCTACTTGCGATATGAAACATGAATATAGACATGTGTGATATGCCTCGGAGTCGTTTATAATCGACAACAACACAGTGTTGTTATTTACACTACTCCGAGTCCTCACACCCTCGTTAGGATTTCCTATGATGCTATCTATAGGATGATTCTTGTTAATCCTAGAGGTCTCTATTTCGTCTACCCTTAGATTATCTCCTAAGTTGGATCCTATTTCACCTAAAGGGGGAACAGGCTCAGCTTCTACATTTTCTTCCTCACGGACGTTTTCCTCAGAGGCAGAACTTGATGCTTGAGTCTGATTCTTAGTGTTAGGTTCTTCTGGATTAGCAACTTCTGGAGACCCATCTACAGTCGCAGTAGGCTCGGACGTAGATTCGAATGTGGTCCTTGGAAAAATATGGCCATCGTCATTTAGATGTAACGTCGCCATGTCTTTATCAATTGTACCTGCAGTATCATCCAAAGGAATGTTAAATGACTCAAATAACTTATCATAGTCAAATATCCATTCCGGACCAGTTTGGGGATCATGTGTATAACTTGTGACTTCAATATTATACACAATCTCCACAGTACCATTCCTTTTGTTAAAAACCCGTTTGTTTGGTGAGTTTGGCACATAACCTAGGAAGTATCCTTCGTCAGCCTTTTCACCAAACTTCGGTTGATGTTTTGTCCTTAAAAGTGTGCATGGTACTCCAATCGGTTCGAATCCAGTTAAGTTAGGTGGCCTTTTATTCAAAATTTCATAACATGTTTTGTTCAATGATTTGACTGTAAGGACTCTATTTAAAATATGGCACGCGGTATTCACTGCCTCCCCCAAAACATGGTAGGAAGCTTTGAATCCGAAAGCATAGTCCTTGCAGCCTCAATCAATGTTCTGTTTTTACGTTCGGCCACCCCATTCTGTTGAGGTTCATATGGTGCACTGAATTGATGCACGATGCCCTTTGATAGGCAATATACACCAATTACAGAGTTTTTAAATTCAGTCCCATTATCACTACGTATATTTTTAACCCTTGTTCCGTAGGAATTCTCCACTTGGTCTAAGAACCCGATGAGCTTTGTAGCCGTCTCGTCCTTCGTACCTAAAAAAAAACCCAAGAAAACCGTGAGTAATCGTCAGTGATAACTAAGCAAAACCAACTACCTCCAATACTCCTTTTGTTGATTGGGCCGAAAAGGTCCATATGCAACAAATCGAATGTCGAGGTTATGGAATTCAGCTTCTTGGACTTGTGTGTCTTTTTATGTTGCTTGCCCTTCATGCACGGTAGACACTTGTCTTCAAACTGAAATCTCTTCAGAGGCACACCTTGCACCAAACCATTCTTCGTTATGTAGTTCATTTTTCTTAGGTGCAAGTGAGCCATGCGTCTGTGCCACAAAACCGATTCCGTCTCCGAAGCTTTTGATAGTAAGCAGATCGGACCCATCGAATTATCTGGCTTGTTCATATCGAGCATGTACAAGTCATTCTTCCTTGGAGCCCGCATCAATATCCAATCTTCAGGTATTTTGAATCCCGGCTTTAGCACTAACGCCTCAGTGTCAGTAAATAACACCGAGTTTTTCTTATCACAGATTTGAGATACACTAATGAGATTATGAACCAGTTTATCAACGTGATAAACTTGATCCAATGTAATCGTCCCATTAGTGACTTCTCCAGTTCCAGTGATATTTCCTCCTTTGTTGCCAGCGAATGATACAAATCCCCTACTACCCCCCTTGAAGTCTGTGAGAAGACTTCTTTCCCCCGTCATATGCCTGGAGCAACCACTGTCGACGAACCACTTGTTGTTTGGACCGGTAGTTATCTCCTGCACATGAAAGAAAATAGGTTAGTTATCACGGGGAACCCAAGCCATGACTGACTTGGTAATACCATTCTCGTCCACATACTTGAACTCTTTCAAGTACCCATCTCGCCTTTCAGGTGACTTGGGCCTTTGAACTGAATTCAGTTGTGGTGCCGAGTGATTTAGATTCACTCTTTGCCTTTGAGTAGGCATTTGTTGTGGTGCTCTAGAATAAGTCTTATTATAATGCATTTCAGACTGTGATCCCTGAGCTTTTACCGGAACATATTGTCTAACAGGAGTATGTGACCTAACTGGAGTGTGTGACCTGCTAGGTGTGGTGCTCCTATAGACTTGTTGAGGTGCTGACCTAGATTGATTAATGACACGATTCGGTGAATTTGTCCTAACCACTTCTTTTGGTCCAACCTTAACCGGTGTTTGTTTCACAACATGTTTTGGTGCGGCCTGCACAGTTTTCTCGGTACTTTGAGAACTACTCGTGCTCGCCACACTCGGTGAGGGCTTAACAGGTGTTGGATTCACTGTCTTAGGTGTAACATCAGCTTTCCTATTTGGACAGTGAGAAGCAACGTGCCCTTTCTCGTGACATCTAAAGCAAGACATCTTATCCATGGACTTTTTGGTTGGTCCCTTAGATCTAGGTGTCTCCCTAGTGTCTATTGCCTTGGGTACATCTACAGTGTCTGTCTCTTCGACCTGGTCAGCCCATGAAATTTTCTGTTTTCCTGCAGGTGTTTCACTGGAGGAAGACACAAATTTCACTTGCTTGACCTTGACGGTTGAGTCAGTCACCTTAGGTGTATTTTCAACTTTAGGCTCAGGTGTAGTTTCAGGTAGGTCCTCTAAGTCTACTGAGTTGTCAGTTTTCTCCTGAGGCTGAGGCACATAGTTGGCATTGAAAGGTGGAGGAATTTCGTGAAAACCTAGACCTACAGACTTCTTAGACTGTCTTTGGGCATCTAAGACTTTTCCTAGGTTTAGGCTCGAATTCCTAAACTTTTCCAGCTTGCTATTTGCCTCTGCTACCTTAACCTTGGTCTCGGCTAGCTCTATGTCCTTGTCTTTCAGACTTTTGGTCAAGGCTTCTACGTGCTCATACATAAGTTCTATCCTAACACACTGCTCACTCAGTTTGTCTTTTAGAACGATTACATCTTGAGCATCAGCCTTAAGCTTTTCTTTTAAATCTTGTTTTATGTCATTTAGGCTAGCATTTTCTATTTTCAAGTTTTCATTTTGAGCAGCTATGGTCTTATGTGAGTCTAAGACTAGATTTAACCTATCGTTAGAAGTAACACATAAAGCACATAAATCACGAAATAGAGAATTAGAAAGACTAACCTTGGAGTTATCAGATTCCACGTTGGCCATCTGAGCAGCAAACTCCAGCACGGTCTGATCATTCGCTTTCTCTACCCACATCGGACTGCTGTCCCTTGTGGTCTGCTCATCCTCTTCACAACCATTCTCCGTAACTTCAGCCATAAAAGCTCTAGCATTGGACTCCGGATGTGAACTCCAGTCATAAGAACCATCTAGCTGTCTGTCAGAAGTGACATTGGATATCAGACCCGCTAGATTGGCTTGACCAGATGCAGAACTCGGAAGATATCTCTGTTGGGACTGATTTTGGTACTGTCCTTGGTGCTGACTCTGTCCTTGGTATGATTCTACCTTCGGTCTTTGACAGTCCCTCGCGAAATGTCCCAATCCCTGACAGTTGTAGCATTTGACCTTGGACTTATCAAATCCTATCCCCTTGTTATTCATCTGGAGATTCCTTCCAGTTCTCTTTATGAATCTCTTAACCCTCTGGGTTACCATGGCCAGTTGCCATTTAAGATCCATCTCCTCAAGATCATCAGGGTCGACCTGATCGTAGTCTTCATCCCAAAGAGCCGGATCGTTGATCTTCCCTTGAACGCAATTTCCGTATGCGGCCACAAACGAAGCAAGCAGATTCAGATGTTCTTCCGCCGACTTTGCGCTCATTGGCATCTTCGAATAGTTCTGACTGGTCGATGCCTGTTGTACTTGAGGTTGCGGTTCTTCCGATCTTCCTAACCCTAAGAACGCGCGGTTTAGAGAGTCTTCGGACTCTGGTGGTGATGACGTTTCTCCGGTGAAAAACGCTGTAGCACTCTTCTGATCAGCTGTCACTGATGATTTTGATGTCTTTCCAAAATACATCGCCGGATTTTGGACTTGCTCATAATCAGTCTCAGCCTTTATCATTTCGAAGTGATATGCCCTCAACGTTCCCACGATGTCATCCAGCGATTGAGCATAGTATTTATCTTCATTCAGCTTAATCATAGCCACATACATAGCCCATTTGGCCGGTAGGGCATCAAGAAGCTTGTTGTTCTTGTCTGTCTCAGAATACTCAATACCATGACTTTCAAGCTCTGTTATCAGATGATAAAATCGTGTGATAATATCATCCAACTGTTCATCCTTAAGAGCCTTGAAAATTGCAAACTGTTGGGTCAACAGCTCTGTACGCTTTTTACCCTCACACCGTTTCTGAAGAGACTCCCAAAGCTCTTTCGACGTCCTCTGAGTCCGAAATGTGTGCAAGATATCTTGAGGTAACGCCATTCGGATAATAGAGAAAGCCTTGTTTTCAGCTTCAAATAGTTTCTTGTCATCCTCTTTCATCATTTGGTATGACAGAACCTTTTGACGGCCTTCAACCTCAGATACTGGTGGAATGTACCCTTCATCAATGCACACCCACATGCGCATGTCGTTGAATCGTACAAAATCCGTGAATCTATCCTTCCACCAGTAGTAATCCTCAACTTTCATCAGCTTAGGTGGTGCATTGGCCTTCCCAACTTCGTGATCCATTTCAAGGAATTTCTGAAGGTTCGACATCTTTTCTGAAAGAATTTGAATTTGAACTTAATTAATTTAATTAGAAACTGATTTAAATTAACTTATTCGAATCTAGATAGATTCGAATCTAATTAATATTTAATCTTTTGAAATTAAATTCGATTAAGTCTTAAAAGTCAAGTAGATTCGAAATAATGTCAGATTCGAGGAACTCCCTAGATTCGAAGTGATGACAGATTCGAAGGACCCCTTAGACTCGAGGACCCTTAGAATCGAAGGCACAACAGAATCGAAATTCAGCAGAATCGAAGCACAGATTCGAAACAGTAACACACTCGAAACAAACTCGAAACAGTATAGACTCGAGAGCCAATTCGAATGTAATAACAGATTCGAAACAACACAGACTCGAAACTGACTGAAATTGACTCGATAGGGTAACCTTTTGGGCCTACAACTAGTATCAGAGCAGTTTAGAGTGTGTGTTAACTCTAGATCTCTCATTACTCCCTATTTCCCACCATGGACAACAATGCTGCAGCTCTTCTTCTTACTATGACAATGGTTCAATGGAAAAACCTCCCAAGTTTAATCATCAGAACTTCTCTGGCTGGAAGTGCAGAATGATGCTCTATTTAGAGAATCTGGATGTACAACTACCAGAGATAGTACTGGAAGGCCCCTATGTGCCAACCTCTGTTACTACCATAACTCCTGCTGCTGAAGGAGCTATTCCTGAAATCAGGACCATTGAAAAGGCAAAAGCTCAATGGTCTGATGAAGACAAAAGGCTGATTGCTCTTGATGCAAAGGCTAGGAATAATCTTGTTTTTTTCTTTTCCTGATGATGTGTTCAAACAGGTTGAGAAAATGAAGACTTCAAAGGAGATGTGAGATACTTTGTGTACCGTCTATGATGGTCCCACTATCACACTGGATAACAAGATTAACAATCTTGTTAGACAGTATCAGTTGTTCTTTGCAAAGCCAAAGGAGTCACTCACTGAAACCTACACCAGGTTCATTGCCTTGATAAATGATGTCAAAGCTGTTGGGATCACTAAAGACAGCTTAACTCCGGTGAACAAATTTAGGGACATTCTGCCTGAGGAATTGAATTAATTATCTACTATCCTCCGAAACTCAAGTTACCATCAGAGGCATGGATCTTGTGAACCTTTATGGATCCTTGTTGAATGATGAACAGTCCAGGCAACATAATAGAAATGCCTTAGAGATGTCCAAAAGAGGTGCTGCCTTAGTGGCCAGCGTGAGACAACCTGCTGGTCGGGTGTGTGATGTGTTCACACAAGCTGATCAACAGGCTGATGATGAAATGGAAGAATTGTTAGAGGAAGAAGACTGTGAAGACCTTACTATATTTGATGATGAGCAAATGATTGCTATGCTTGTCAGAAAATTCAATAATAAGAGGTTTGGTGGAAAGATGCTGCAAAATAAGTCAGGTGCCATAAAAAATAAAGCATTTGACCAAACTAAGGCTGAGTGCTTTAAATGTGGCAAAACAGGCCATATAGCTGCTGACTATGTGTCTAAAGCTGTTGGCTCCTCATCCAAACCATACAAGACAAATAAAGACGATGACTACAAGGTTAAGTACCTAATGGCCATGGCTAAGCTGAGAAAGTTGGAAGACTCAGTGGCTTCCAACAAGCAGAAGGGACTCATGGCTGAGACTTGTAACTGGGAGGAGTCTGATTCATCATCTGATGAAGAGGACAACAATTGTCTGATGGCCAACACTGATGTTCCCTCATCAAGCAACTTCAAACAGGACTTAGCTGAAGCTCTCAACAGCTTGGAGAACTGGAACCCAACTATGATGTATAAGGTACAAAATTTTATGGACTACAGTTCTGATGAAAAAGTTAAAATGTTTTAATATTTGCTTGTTGATTTAAAAGCTGTTGTTGAGAAGCATGGTGCTTTGAAGTCTGAGATCTCTAAGTTAAAAACAGATCTTGAAACAAAAACTAATGAACTAGACAGCTTTCATAAGTTGAAAACTGAACTTGATGAAGTAAAACACATCAACACCATTTTATTAGAAGAAAAGAGAGAGACAGATTCAAAGCATGCCACGCTTCAAAAGATTGTTGACTCTTGGTGCCAATCAGCACAGAAAGTCAATCATTGTATCAGTCAGTAGATCCCTGCTCAAATCCAAGCCTATCTTGGAGGCGATCTTGATACAACAACTTAAATTGTTGAGATAAATAATCTGGAAAAAGACTTATCCACTCTTGGTGAGCTTCCATGTACCTTTATTCAAAGAGTAAATGGAAAGCTGGTCTCAACAAATACGTTTGTCAGGCCTCAAAACACTGACAGTTTGTGTGGAAAAGCTTTAAAGACTGATGATGGAATGTGTTCTCCATCAAATCATCCTGCTAAGTGCATAGCTGGTTCACACAAACAAAATAAGGGAAAACAAGTACAAACTGCAGCTTTGGACACTAAACCTGTCAACATGACAGAATCTGGATATAAAGCTGATGGGAGAAACCTATTAACCCTTTTGAGGCCTATCATTTTGAGAAAAAAGTTTTCAAAAGGAAAGCAGCCTGCTTTCAACAAGGGTAAGTCTCATGTTGAAAGTAAATCTGCTGTGATTTCAAATAAGTTTTTTAAATCATAGTGGAAAACTGGTTATAAATGAAGGAAAACCTTTTAAAACCAGAAGCAATGATTATGTTGATAGGCAACATTCCTCACATCTCAGTATAGGCAAGGGCAAAGCCGTAACACAACCTGAGAAAGCTGGGAATAAGTTTCCCAAACCTGTGGAAGTCCTATCATGGCCACATCACAACCAGCTATGAGCACAGGCCATCAAGGGACCTCTTCAGATCTCCCGCGATGCAACTGGAAAGCCTAAGTGGCACCGGGTTACACCCGGACTCCGTGTCCAAAACCGAGTTCGCAGAGTTTAAGGCGCTCATATCACAACAATTAAGTGACATGTTCACCTATATGACTTAGCAATCGGTCATTCCAGAAGATCCTACACTCGACGAAGCTAAGAGCACATTCCACTCACTTCCCAAGGCTTCATCAAATCTGTCTCCAACCAATACCTTACTCTTTGAGATACTGAATAATGCAGCTTCCTGGTCCTCATCTTCTCTATCAACGAATCCTTTGGTTAATCAAATTGGTGAGCGTCTAGAAGTCATTGCCGAATCATGTCAAGCCGCTGCCCGGGGAACAAAGAGAAAACATGATGATCAGGATGATCCTGATCACCATGAGGGGGAGAAAAGAGCCAGAGCCGCCTACAAAGCCCCAATAATCTTCGAAGAATCAGCTCCACCTAGTCCAAAACAGTTTGTTCCGTCTCGCCAAGAAGGGCCTCAAGAGTCAAAATCAGAATTCCCTGTGTTTCTTGAGGAATCAGTCTTAGGAGCTTAGCTAACTCTCGCAGTCTGGGAAGAACCTAAGGACTTCACGGCCTTCGTTAAAGAAGAAGAGATATTGACCGCCATTCCTTTGAGGATGTTGACAGAAGTTATTATAATTGACTCTGATGAAGAGGAACAGGAAGTGAGAGAAGATCAATTGAAAGTGTTGCTGCGAATTGAATATGTTGGTGTAGAAGGCGTAGATCCACAAGAATTTGAATTTGAGTTCCCTTATAATGATCCAGTATCATCTTTACCATCTCCATCTCAAGTGCAAGTGCCAACACTAGTTCCGTCTCCATCTCTAGTACAAGTGCCCACACCAGTTCCATATCCAGCTCCAGCATAATCAGTCCAACAAGGCTCCACCAGTCCTCTAATAATTCCAGCGGTTCCCGACCAATCTTTTGAGCCTGCTGAATCTACCAGAAAATATCCCGTCTTTCAAGAGTGCTCAGATGTTCCACCTCTTGCCTCTGTTGCTCCCAATGTCCTCAAAGAAATCACTAGGCTGCAAGCGGGGACGTCTTGAGGTGCTAGTACTTCTTAAAAATGAGAAGAATGATGCACTGAAAGGCTAACTGCCCAAGCTATTGACTGGGTAAAGTAGAGGGTCAGGAGCCCGTATATGGAAGAAAAGTTCAAAAGGATGTTTGTTCGGCAATTAAAGACTGCCAGAGCTGATCTAATCTGGTCAGTAGAAGGCATGGAACAAAGGGATAAGTCAATTTATGTTGCTATGATCAGATTGTTAAGAAAGAACAAAGAGTCTGTAAGAAGCAGGTCGCCGATCGTCAAAGTGATAAAGATTAAGTTCGACAAGTTCATAAGCGTCTTGTATCTTATATTTGAAGTGGAACGCGAAGACAAATCTTTCTCTACTATTACCGAGGCAGATTTTGCTAATCTATTTTTGCAGGATCCTGAGTTTCTATATCTTCATTTGCTACATAACAAGAGCAGAGATCCAATACATCAAAATTCTCAACGATACGTCATCAAGTTTCTTCGCCGCAATCTTACATTGTAAATAATCTTTAACTTCCAAATGGCGTTAGAAGCTAGGCAAAGAAAAGTTAATATGCTTGCACCGAATCAAGATACTCCGGGCCTAGAACGTTTGTGTGTTTCGAAAGTAACCACATCACCAACGGTCGGAGTAGTCTACTTATACTCTCAAACAAAGAAGGCCCCATGAGAAGAGATGAATTTGAAAAGTATTGTGACGGGACTCTGTATATTGTCAGAAAGATGCTGATGATCAGAACGGATAATTTGAAAGAAGCTTTAAAGCTCGGTACAAGGATATAGGAACTTAAAGCCGTACTGAAACTCGTCAGAGACTTCCAACAAGATGTCCGAGACAAGCTAGAGTAAAGGATGACTATCAGACGCCTTGACCGCTATTTTGATCAGAGGAAGCTAATTACAAATCTGAAGCCGAGATCTGAAAGCTAATCACAACTGGGGAGAATGCTAGATCCAAAGTTGTGATAGTTTCAGTGGTCAAAGTGTATTAGTTGAAACTTAGTTTGTAAGGATTCAAACTTTATTGTAAATGGGTAAAAAGACCAAAAGGTCAACCCATGGGTATGGACAAAATTTGTATCCGTTTAGTTTGTTTATATATAGTTGATTTCTAGGTTTTCTATGTAATCATTCAGCTCATTGTACGTACGTGGATTGAAGTGCAATTAAGGTTTTCCTAATCTTTGAATGTTCTTGGTGTTCGTAATATTATTCATATATTGTTCTTCATGTTCTTCATGTGATTGATTATATTATTGAATATCCATTGAATGTTGAATAAATGTTTCTAATACGGGAATTACATGATCCATTGTAACATCCTCGGATTTAATTTATTGTATTTTCGTTAATTAAGTGGAAAAATATATATTTAAGTTGAAATTTGAGCAATTATTATGTATTTTGGATATTTAGCAAGTTTGTTGCTATTTTAAGAAAAATTTAACTCAGAATCATTTTTATGGAGTATTATGAATTTAAAAGTTATTAATGATAATTTTAAGAGTAAATCAGTATTTTATGGAACCGGTTAGGTCGAGGGGTGAAATGTGCAAAAATGATTAAAGTTGAATAAAAAGGGCAAAAGGCTTCATTTTCACCATTTTACTCTCTCACTATACTCTCTCTCTAGAAATTTCCTCTCTGCATCTCTCTAAGTTATTTCACAAACCGACCGTCCGATTATCAAGAATTATACGTCATCGGAAAGATATCGAGGAGTACTACAACAATCTGTAAACGGATTTCTGATTTCGTACGAATTAAGGTAAGAATCGACCCTTTTAAGTTTATTGTTTCGGTTTTGAAGAACTAGAATTTCGAATATGTCATTTTATGTAAATTGGAGCTTGTTTTGCTTGAAATATTGCAAGATTATGATAGTAAATGCATAATAGGATCGAATCTAGGCATGATACTTGTCATATTCATGATTTTAGGCCTTAGAATGATGGATTTAAGTTATAAGGATGAACAGACTCGAATATGCCAAGAACAGAGTCGAAATGCAAGAACAAACTCGATTTTGGTACTAGATTCGAGTGTGTTTTCGAATCTAACACTAGATTCGAAGGGTATGAGTTCGAATCTACCCATAGATTCGAAGCTTGGTTCGAATCTGACCATATGGTTCGAATCTGATGCATGGGTTCGAATCTAACCCATTAAATTCGAGTTTAATGCCTAAAATTGAGAAATATACTCTCTAAACTCGTGTATTTTGAATGAAACTCATAAACAACACATAAAATGACAAGGGTTACTTAAAGGACAATGTATGAACATGAGATAAGCCCAAACTTAGTTATGGTATGAATTTAGACTTGGACCCGAAATGGGGAAAAATATTGCAAAACTTACGAAACTTGATTTTATGGATTTAATCGGTTATTGATATGAAGTATTGTTGTAACTAATATAACAGGTCCCTTGTGGTGTTGTTTAACCCACAGTGGGGTACTTGGTGGATCCGGTTGAAAGCCCGAGGAGAAATAATAATTGGTTAACATTTAATTACGCAACCATTGTGAGTACATATGATTTCGCATGTTTATATCTGCTTTATGATTGCTTTTGCTTACTGAGACATGTTGCTTCATATTTCGTTTGGAATTCTACTAACTTGCGTAGATTTAGATGCACATTCTTATTTGATGCATGTCCGTTCGTTTGTTGTGCATCTACGATGGACCGGTGGGTCGCATCTGTTACTCTGATGTTACTGCTCTATATGATGCTGGAGCTGATCCCTCCAGGTCCGGTAGGCAGTATGTCATCCCCAATGTTATGTCTGTCTCAGTAGTATGTTTTAAATGCCGAGCTTTGGGCTCATATGAGCGACGGCTCATGTGTGGTCGTACTTTGTGTACGTGGAGAGTGCACGACGTGTGTCGTCGGTGCTACTCTTGTGGGCATCATAAAGATTTATAAAATGTGTAAATCTGTGTATTCACTAAGCATTCGCTTACCCCTCAGTTGCTTCATTTTTACAGGAAAGGGTAAATCAGCTGCCGGACCTTCTAGTTAGGTCATTTGGGAAGATTCGGAAGACTTGGTACTATTTCATCGGTAATTTATGTTATGAGATAATGTTGTAATATATTCTGGATGATTGTAATAATTGTAATGGGTGTGTAGACTTAGACTTGGTACCTTATAGCACCATAGGGTGTTTGACACTGTTGCACTACTTTACTTATTTATTTTAATGCTTCTGCACTTAAAATAGGTTATCAGATCATTATGTAATGTTATGTTGATGATTAATCCTGGGTGTTTTGTAATTGGTGGTTGTGGTGGCAAGGGTGTCACACGAGATGGTATCAGAGCAGTAGTTTGAGATTCAAGTGTCCGTGAGGTCTTTATCCCAAACATTATGTAATGATATGTAGTGGTTTAAGTAATGATCTGAACTAAGACAGGTTACGATCTAGTAATTATAAAAGATTGACTATCATACGGGACAAATGAATGGTGTCTTTAAATTTATGACATGTTGCTAAACAAATTATATGTTTATAATTTCAGAACATGTCTGGAGGAGGAATGACACCGGAAGAAGCAAGAGAGATGATGCTAGCCATGATGGCTGAGCAGAACAAGATGATACAAGACCAGTTTCGGGCTCGAGATGAGGCCGATGCTAAAAGAAGAGAGGATAAGAGAAAGAACAAGGAGAAGGAAGGGGGTAACAATGAGGAACAAGATGACAATACTGGGTCATCTAACAAACCCAGAGGTTGTCGGTTTAAGGATTTCAAAGGAAATGGGGCCGTGGAGTTTAACGGTTTAGGAGATGCTGTTGCCGCACTCGAATGGATAACAGCTACTGAAAGAACATTCCGAATCAGCGATTGTGCTGAGAAGGACATGGTTCGTTATGCAACTGCTATGTTCACGAATGATGCAATCATGTGGTGGAACGCAATGGTGAATGCGCTGACATTGGAGAAGGTCTCTGTTATGACTTGGGCTGAGTTCAAAGACTTATTCACTCAGCAGTACTGTCCGGTTGATAAGCGCCAGAGGTTGGAAGCAAAGTTTATGGCACTGATGCAGGGGACTAAGACTGTGTCCCAATATGCTGTAGAATTCACGAGGCTGAGTCTGTTTGCGCCTCATCAGGTGGATACTGAAGAAAGGAAAGTGACCAGGTTCGAGGCTGGTCTTGACATTGAGATTAGGAGGGTTATGAGCAACGTCCGCTACCCTACATTTGCTGGCTTACTTGAGGCTGCCAAAAAAGTAGAGCAGATTTTGATAATGTCAGGCTATTCGATTGGGTCTACTGCTGCTTCCACCAACCCAACACAGCCGTCGCCGCCGAAGCGCCAGCGCGAGGGAGGATATTCTGGTTCTTCCCGGTCTTCACAGTACTCGCCTCAGCGGTCGTATCGTCGACCGTCTGGTTCTTCCGATCGTGGTCATGCTCGTGCCTACTCAATCAACACCGAGCCGCGATATTGTAATAGGTGTCACTTGGAACACTTCGGTAAGTGCACCAATGGACGTGCTTGTTTTTGTTGTGGTGAGTTGGGCCATTTTCAGAGTGAATGCCCAAGGAGGGGAGATGCATGCCATAAGTGTGGTGTATGGGGACACTACAGTAGGAATTGCAGAAAGAACGATCCAGCTGCTGCTGCTCCATCTACAACACGATCTTCGGGAGGTTCAAGCGGGGGTTCCGTTAACCGAGGCCGGGGTCAGTCTCAAAGGGCACCTGCTCGTGCTTTTCAGATAACTGCAGAGGAGGCAAGGGAAAATCCGGAAGTCGTTACGGGTACGTTCATAGTTAACTCTATGCCAGCACGAGTTTTATTTGATTCGGATGCCAATAGATCGTTTGTTTCTACTATGTTTGCACAAAGACTTGCCATGCCACTATCTAGATTATCTGCTGTTCTTGATATAGAAACTGCTAGCAACACTCTAGTAAAAGTAGATCATGTCTACCGTAACTGCACGTTAGTAATTGAAGATGTAGTCTTCAATTTGGACTTGATCCCTATAGAATTCAGTGAATTCGATGTGATAATCGGGATGAATTGGTTGATAGAGAATGAAGCCCATATAGTGTGTAAGAGCCGAATGATAAAGATAACTACTCCAGAGGGGCGTGAGTTTTGCATTTACGGGGATAGGAGAAGTGGGGATCTGTGCTTACTGACCATTGCAAAAGCTCGAAAGCTTGTTGCAAAGGGGTGTGACGCCTACCTGGCATATGCTATTGATGCCAAGGCTGAAAAGAGAACGTTGGCCGACGTGCCTGTTGTTTCACAGTTTCTGGATGTGTTTCCGGAAGACTTATCTGGGGTACCGCCTGAGAGACAAGTAGAATTTAAGATTGACTTGATCCCGGGAGCTGCGCCGGTAGCTCGTTCTCCTTATCGCCTTGCCCCAACCGAAATGAAAAAGATGATGACACTACTTCAGGAATTATTGGACAAGGGCTTCATTCGGCCGAGTTCATTGCCGTGGGGAGCTCCGGTATTATTTGTTAAAAAGAAAGATGGCACGATGAGGATGTGCATAGATTACCGGGAGCTGAATAAGTTGACTATTAAGAACAAGTATCCTCTGCCGAGGATAGACGACTTGTTTGATCAGTTACACGGGGCTAGTGTATTTTCTAAGATTGATCTGAGATCGAGATATCATCAATTGAAGGTTCGAGAAGAAGATGTCCCGAAGACAGCTTTCAGAACTCGGTATGGGCATTACGAGTTTCTGGTCATGCCTTTTGGGTTAACCAACGCCCCAGCAGTGTTTATGGATTTAATGAATAGAGTTTGCAGACCGATGTTGGATAAATCGGTAATTGTGTTTATTGATGATATTTTAGTATACTCTAAGTGTGAAGCTGAACATGCTGAACATCTGAGAGAACTGTTGGAATTGTTAAGGAAGGAAAGGTTGTACGCCAAGTTCTCAAAGTGCGAGTTTTGGCTACAACAGATACAGTTTTTAGGACATGTGATTTCAGGGGCTGGGATTTCTGTAGATCCAGCCAAAGTAGAAGCGATAAAGAATTGGGAGCCGCCTCAATCAGCTACCGAAGTTAGAAGTTTTCTTGGACTGGCAGGGTATTATCGGAGATTTATTAAGGATTTCTCGAAAATTGCAGTTCCTCTAACTGCATTAACCAAGAAGAATGCACCGTTTATATGGGAAACTGTGCAACAGGAGGCCTTTGAGGTTCTGAAGAAGGCGTTAAGCGAGGCTCCGATACTTGCCGTACCTGAAGGCAGTGATGACTTTATAGTTTATACTGATGCTTCGAGGTTAGGGTTAGGCGCTGTACTCATGCAGCGTGGGAAGGTTATAGCGTATGCTTCAAGACAGTTGAAGCAGCATGAGAAGAATTATTCGACTCATGATCTGGAGTTGTGCGCAGTAACATTTGCTTTGAAGTTATGGAGGCATTACCTTTACGGAACTAAGTGTCAACTTTACACGGACCATAAAAGTTTAAAGTATATCTTTAGTCAGAAGGAACTCAATATGAGGCAGAGACGATCAATGGAGCTAATAAAGGATTATGATTGTGAAATCCTTTATCACCCCGGAAAGGCTAATGTAGTAGCCGATGCCTTGAGTCGGAAAGCTTATGCTAAAGATTTCTCTTATATGATGACGTCTACAATGCTGACCTCCACGATAATTGATGATGTCAGGGCTGCTCAGGAAGAAGCCTTGAAAGATGAGAATATTGGTGTTGAGGATATTAGAGTACAAGTTAAGAACATGGAAACAAGTGAGTCGGGACTGAATGGGATATACGGGAGGATATGGGTGCCGAAATATGGTGGAATGAGACAAGTAATTATCGAAGAAGCACACCAGTCTAGGTTTTCTGTACATCCCGGGAGCACAAAGATGTACAATGATTTAAAGGCAGACTTTTGGTTGCCGGGATTGAAGAAGGACATAGGGCAGTATGTAGAAAGATGCCGAACTTGTCGGTTGGTAAAGGCCGAACATCAGCAACCGTACGGCAGTATGCAACCGCTTCCTATTCCGGAATGGAAGTGGGAGCACATTACTATGGATTTTGTTACAAAGCTGCCGAAGACTAAGCGACAGCACGATGCAGTTTGGGTAATAGTGGATCGGTTAACTAAGTCAGCTCACTTTATTCCGATTCGTGAAAGTTATTCATTGGAGAAGTTAGCTCAGATCTATATGGACGAGATCGTTGCTAGGCATGGAGTGCCTAAGTCCATAGTTTCGGATAGAGATAACCGATTTACTTCAAATTTTTGGTCGGCTTTGCAAGAGGGGTTGGGGACGAGAATAGCAATGAGTACAGCCTATCGTCCGCAAACTGATGGCCAAAGCGAACGAACAATTCTCACGTTGGAAGATATGATGAGATCATGTATACTGGATCTAGGTGGCAACTGGGATGATCATTTGCCCCTTATAGAGTTCTTGTACAATAACAGTTACCACGCGACAATAAAGAAGGCACCGTTCGAGGCACTGTATGGGAGGAGGTGTAGGACTCCTACTTGTTGGAGGGAAACTGGAGAAACGCCGATTGCTGGGCCGGCGTTACTTCAAGAAACAAATGAAAAGATACAATTGATCAGGCAGAACATGAAGGCGGCCCAGGATCGTCAGAAAAGTTACTATGATCGGAGGCACAAACCGATCAATTTTGAAGTGAATGACTGGGTCTACTTGAAAGTATCACCCATGAGGGGTGTTACTCGTTTTGTTAAAAGGGGCAAGTTGGCTCCGAGATTCGTCGGACCCTTTAGGATTGTTGGAAAAGTTGGAAATCAGTATTATCGGTTAGAACTGCCTGAAGGGATGTCGGGCATACACCCGGTGTTTCACATTGGGAATCTCCGAAAATCATTTAACACTGGAAATGAGGATTGGGCAGACCACACGGAACTGCAAGTTGATGAAAGGCTTCGATATGTGGAGGAGTCGAAATGTGTATTGGATACTAAGATGAAAAAGTTGAGGAGCAAAGAGATAGAAATGGTGCTTATACGTTGGAAACATCATAAGGGAGCAAATCATACGTGGGAAGCTAAGTCAGAAATGTTAAGAAAGTATCCGAAACTGTTTGAGTCCGAGTAACTTCGAGGACGAAGTTGAGCGTGGTGGAGCCCATGCTGTAACATCCTCGGATTTAATTTATTGTATTTTCGTTAATTAAGTGGAAAAATATATATTTAAGTTGAAATTTGAGCAATTATTATGTATTTTGGATATTTAGCAAGTTTGTTGCTATTTTAAGAAAAATTTAACTCAGAATCATTTTTATGGAGTATTATGAATTTAAAAGTTATTAATTATAATTTTAAGAGTAAATCAGTATTTTATGGAACCGGTTAGGTCGAGGGGTGAAATGTGCAAAAATGATTAAAGTTGAATAAAAAGGGCAAAAGGCTTCATTTTCACCATTTTTCATCGGAAAGATATCGAGGAGTACTGCAACAATCTGTAAACAGATTTCTGATTTCGTACGAATTAAGGTAAGAATCGACCCTTTTAAGTTTATTGTTTCGGTTTTGAAGAACTAGAATTTCGAATCTGTCATTTTATGTAAATTGGAGCTTGTTTTGCTTGAAATATTGCAAGATTATGATAGTAAATGCATAATAGGATCGAATCTAGGCATGATACTTGTCATATTCATGATTTTAGGCCTTAGAATGATGGATTTAAGTTATAAGGATGAACAGACTCGAATATGCCAAGAACAGAGTCGAAATGCAAGAACAAACTCGATTTTGGTACTAGATTCGAGTGTGTTTTCGAATCTAACACTAGATTCGAAGGGTATGAGTTCGAATCTACCCATAGATTCGAAGCTTGGTTCGAATCTGACCATATGGTTCGAATCTGATGCATGGGTTCGAATCTAACCCATTAAATTCGAGTTTAATGCCTAAAATTGAGAAATATACTCTCTAAACTCGTGTATTTTGAATGAAACTCATAAACAACACATAAAATGACAAGGGTTACTTAAAGGACAATGTATGAACATGAGATAAGCCCAAACTTAGTTATTGTATGAATTTAGACTTGGACCCGAAATGGGGAAAAATATTGCAAAACTTACGAAACTTGATTTTATGGATTTAATCGGTTATTGATACGAAGTATTGTTGTAACTAATATTACAGGTCCCTTGTGGTGTTGTTTAACCCACAGTGGGGTACTTGGTGGATCCGGTTGAAAGCCCGAGGAGAAATAATAATTGGTTAACATTTAATTACGCAACCACTGTGAGTACATATGATTTCGCATGTTTATATCTGCTTTATGATTGCTTTTGCTTACTGAGACATGTTGCTTCATATTTCGTTTGGAATTCTACTAACTTGCGTAGATTTAGATGCACATTCTTATTTGATGCATGTCCGTTCGTTTGTTGTGCATCTACGATGGACCGGTGGGTCGCATCTGTTACTCTGATGTTACTGCTCTATATGATGCTGGAGCTGATCACTCCAGGTCCGGTAGGCAGTATGTCATCCCCGATGTTATGTCTGTCTCAGTAGTATGTTTTAAAGGCCGAGCTTTGGGCTCGTATGAGCGACGGCTCATGTGTGGTCGTACTTTGTGTACGTGGAGAGTGCACGACGTGTGTCGTCGGTGCTACTCTTGTGGGCATCATAAGGATTTATAAAATGTGTAAATCTGTGTATTCACTAAGCATTCGCTTACCCCTCAGTTGCTTCATTTTTACAGGTGAGGGTAAATCAGCTGCCGGACCTTCTAGTTAGGTCATTTGGGAAGATTCGGAAGACTTGGTACTATTTCATCGGTAATTTATGTTATGAGACAATGTTGTAATATATTCTGGATGATTGTAATAATTGTAATGGGTGTGTAGACTTAGACTTGGTACCTTATAGCACCATAGGGTGTTTGACACTGTTGCACTACTTTACTTATTTATTTTAATGCTTCTGCACTTAAAATAGGTTATCAGATCATTATGTAATGTTATGTTGATGATTAATCCTGGGTGTTTTGTAATTGGTGGTTGTGGTGGCAAGGGTGTCACATCCATCGACATCATCTCACGACCAACTAGAATATGAGCACTCTTCGTCAAATTATCCACAATCGCCCAAATCAATCATGCCTCACATAGTTCGTGGCAGTCAGATAACAATGTTCATCGTGACGTGGTGCCACTTCCACTTAGTTATCTTGAGTGGCTGTAGGTTTTCGTGTGGCTTCTGGTGCTCTCTCTTCACTCGTAGGCACATCTTACAAACATATACATACTTACCAATCTCCCATATCATCCCGGGCCACCTAAAGAACACTCGAAGATCTAAGTACGTTTTAGTGCTACCCGGATATATCACCAGTATCGACTTGTGCGACTCGTCAAGTATCAGTCTCCGATGATTCCTAATCTGAGGAACCCTAACCCTGTCATGCAATGTCAATGGACACCGTTCATCACGTACTAACAAAGAAATTTATCCCCGAATTCTTTCCCTTGTCACAATCACCTCTTGTAACCTCTCCTGCTGAGCGTGTCACTAACTATCAATAAGAGTAGAAGTCCCATCGTATCTAGAAGCTCGCGATGTGATAGTCTGTGGGTAGGCTCTCTGGCTGAGTGCATCTTCCACCACATTAGCCATCCCTAGGTGGTACTGAATCTCACAATCTTAGTCCTTCAAGAGCTCAAGACTACGATGCTCTCTCATGTCCAACTCCTTCTGGCTTAATAAGTACTGTACACTCTTATGATTAATAAACACAGTAAAATGAGTCTCATACAGATAGTGTCGCCATATCTTCAAAGCAAAGACGATGACGTCCAACTCTAAACCATAAATAGGGTGGTTCAGCTCGTCACTCCGAAGCTATCGAGAGGCATACACAGTCACTTTGCCAATCTACATCAATACACACCGTAACCTAGTAAAGGACGCGTCACAGTAGACCAAAAAATCATCTTTCCCCTAAGGTAAAGACAAAATAGGCGTCTGACACAAAATAATTCCAAGAACGCATTCTCTAAATCCTTAGTCTAGACAAACGGAACGGACTGTCGAGAACATATCATATAATTTTTCCTGCTGTAAAACTCGCAACACCTCTCGTAAATGTTGCTTTTGCTCCTGGGCGCTCTGCGAGTAAATCAAAACATCCTTGATGAACACATTCACGAATCTGTCTAACGTCGATCGGAAAACCCGATTCATCACGTCCATAAAAAGCTGTCGGTGCTTTGGTCAACCCAAACGGCATGACCAAAAACTCATAATGACCATAATGGGTCCTGAAAGAAATCTTAGGAACATCTTCATCTCGAACCTGAGGCTGATGATACCCTGACCTCAAGTCGATTTTTAAGAAGTTAATCGATCCCTAAAGCTAATCAAAGAGGTAATCAAAATGCGGTAGGGGATAACAATTCTTTGCGGTCACCTTATCCAACTCCCTGTAATCGATACACATAGGTATAGATCCATCCTTCTTCTTCACAAACAATATAGGAGCTCCCCAAGGAGAGGAACTCGAACAGATAAAGCCTGGATCTAAAAGATCCTGCAGCTGGGCCATCCTCTCGTGCATCTTGCTAGGGGATAATCGATATGGCGTTCGTGCAATCTGCATTGCCTTGGGAACTAGGTCGATTCGAAATTCGACCTGTCGCTCTAGTGGAAGTCATGGTAACTCGTCTGGAAACATATCCGAAAACTCTCTCACTATAGGCACGTCACTAACCTCCTGTTTCTTCTTTTTCGTATCCACTGTAAGATCGATTATCTTCACGTCACTCATATTTCAAGCATCAAAACATGTAAACATTAATTACATTGATTGCTTGGCTTTGCACAACGCTTTGAAAACACACACATAAAATGGCAGAGGTTTGGAAACTTCCTATGAAATTATCTTATTTATACTAATAATATCTAACTATTAACTAATTACATTATCAACCCTAGACTTCTATTTATATTGATTTACACACTATTTGGGGTCTAACAATCTCCCAGTTTGAAACATCCACCCATAGAATCATAATATAATCAACAGGATCAACACACAAATCCAAGATTAACAATGTAATTAATTACTCAAGCATTAAACATGTGGTTATTACATCAGAACTAAAGCCTAAAAATATTGTAAAATCTACAAGGATGAAATCTGCCTATTACAACACAAATTATTTATTACAACAACAAATCCAGTACCCAATCCCCAAGATACTTAATCCTCATAGTTACCAATAGTTTCTAGAAATTTATGGTAAACATGATGTATTAGCCTAAGTAGAAGGCCCAACTATACTTTTACCTTTGCCTAAAAACATTTAACAACAATGGTAAGCTTTACGCCTAGTGAGTTAATAAATTAAATATTCTACAATTGTGTCATGCAAACCAAATGTATATGCGAGCAATATTTTCTCCTTTGTGCGCAGGCCACGAATAACCAGTTTTCATCATGCTGGGAAGCATGGTTAACAAAGAGTTTATCGTGCTGGGAAGCATGGATTCCGAGAACTACGTGTTCATGACTGTTCAAATATTAATCAAGGATGTACAACCTGGCTGGAATGAGTATATAGGATGATCAGTCCCTGACAGTGTTCTGCTGTCAACCTCAGCCCAAGTCACACCAGATTATGAGTCTATCATCATGCAAAAGCATGTACTAAAAGATGCACTTTCAAATGAACTCTGGCTACATATTAATAACATGATAAGTACAAGAGTGCATCAATAACAATAAATCATATCAGTGTGCCAAATGTATGTATGTATATATATATATATATATATATATATATATATATATATATATATATATATATATATATATATGAACAACAAGAACATGCCATCATGTATGTGAATGCAATGACGATAAATAATAGAATAGTAATCTATCACTCACAGTGGTTTTACTTAAAAAATGATATCCTGGAAGACTTCCACAGGGTTTTACATAATATCAGTAAGCTTGTTAGGCACAAAAAGGCCTCAGTCAAACCTGTTGTACATCTGAGGGGGAGATTTGTAATCAAACCTGTTGATGCACTTAAAGTTTGAATTTAGGGCCTATTATATGCCTTATTGAAACCTTAATGTGATTTGCAACATCAGCCCAAAGCTGTTTACCATGTTGCATTCGTTGCAACAAAGGCAGTTTGTCCAAGCTGTTCAGTATGCTGAACATGCTGGACACAAACTATCTACGTTGCTTCATTCTGTTGAGCAGCTTGGACAGTTTACAAGTGTTTTGTTCTTTGTGAACAAAACCTGTTCTTTGTGAACAGGTTAAACACTTTTATGTTTCCAAGTCTTCATGTATTGTTTTTGGCACAAGATCAGTTTACAAGTCGAAGACAAAGTGGAAAACAGAACTGCACAGCCTACCCACGTTGTTCTGTCACATGAAGACAAATAGATATTTGAAAAAGGGTGACAGACTTTTTCTTATATCAAAATGGGATTAGCAAAAGAAGAAATATGCAAAGTTGACATTCCTATTTTGGTTAAAGCCTTATGCAACAGTGACAAAAAGGAAAAGACAAAAATTCTGCCATGTGAAGACAAAGATACTTTATCAGAACGTGCAGACAGGTGTTTTGTCCTTTTGGAAAGACTCTCATCTATCTCATCTGTCCAATGAAGAAGCTTCACTGAGATTCTCTTTTTGAGTATAAAAGGAAGCTTCTAAGGATAATGAGAAATCAAGAGTGTGACAATCAGTACGTGCATTGAAGTGTGTTATTCCGTTAACGACTTTTTCAAGCATATTTGTGGTGAGCACTTATATAACTCTCAGCCTTTACTTCATACTGATGCATTCCCTGTAATAGGGAATAGAGTTTTCTATACTCCGGTTCTCCCAAATGAGAAGGCTATTAGGATTGGTGGAAGGACCCTCTGATGTGAGGGTGGATCCTGAAACTGCTCCCAAAAGAAAATCCAAAGCGAGGGCCAAGCTTGTTAAAAGGACCATGGAAACAACTGAAGCTGGGCCTGTCTACAAGAAGGCCAAAACAGCTCAGTCTAAGTCTGCACCCTCAGCCTCTGTGGATAAGGGGGAGCAGGCTCCTCAACCTGGTTCATTCGTTGAACCTGAAGCCTCTGTGGTTGGTGCCTCTGTGGCACCTGAGACTATGGAACAGGCCAACCCACCTGTTTCTGACCCAGTCTCTAAACCTGCCCAGTCTGAACCTCTCATCTCCTCTCTAAAGTCACCCACCTCATCTCACATATTATACCAACGCAAATCCATAGCCAAAAAAGAAACCAGCAACCTCAACAGCCCAAACTAGCCCCTCTGTTCCCTCTCAACAGGGTTCAGTTGAAAAAGAAAAACCCCTGCTGCCTCTCCTATTTTTGGAGAAGATTCAGCACAATTGGAGCCTGCTTCACTCCAACCTGTGTGTACACCTAGTCAGCCTAGACCCTCTGGTTCCTTCCAACAGGATCCCGTTGTACAAATGGAGACAGCCACATCAACTATTCCAGCCTCCCAACAGGGTGAGAATATTGAAAGACAGGAGTTCTCTCCACTCCATACTGAGTCCACACTGTCCCCTCCTCATACTTCTCTACACCATGAGTCTGCACGATGTGTCCACACTGCTGGCTTAGACCAACCAGCAGCTCAGCCTCAAACTTCTGCTCCTTTTGATGCAGCTGTTCTACACCAAATAGCTGCTGAAGGACCCACAACTCAAGCTGATGAACCTCAGGGAACAGAACATCCCTTTGGTGAGGCTACTCCAATACTGCAAACTCCATCAGCAGGTTTCACCACTGCTGATGTTGAAAAGCAAATCCCATCTCCCCATGATGAGGTACCTTTAAACCAAGGTACTGTAGAGGGAACCACTACTGGCCTTAATGAAGGTGCTGTAAAACAAGCAGTGTCTGAAAGGCTACCATCCTCTACCCCCTCTCCTGATGATGCGGCTACTGCCACTGCTGAAGGACCCATTGATCCCTCCAAACTGGGCAACATCACTTTTGCCCAGGCTATGGAGCTTCTTTCCAACATACCCCCTCCTTCTACATCACATCCCCATACACCAGCCTCATCTTCTTCATCACCCTCTACTCACTCCAAACAATCCACTCATACACCTCCATCCCCTAAAGACCTGCCTTTGAAGGATCAGCTTTCATTGCTGACCAACAAAGTTGGTTCTTTAGAAACCTCCATGTCTTCTCTACCCTCTCTTATTTCAGACTCTGTGTCTGAACAGCTAAGGGGATTCTTTGATATGTTCAAGGATTCCTTTCCAGCCTCTCCACAAACTGACAACTCCTCACAGTTGCTTGCACTCACTGCACAGCTGCAAAATGTTTCCACTTCCCTTTCCTCCATTCTTTCACTTCAATAGGACTCTGTGTCCTCAATGACAGCCATATCTCAACAGCTGTCATCTCTCCTCACATCTTGCAATTCTACACTTCCTGTCACTCTGGCCAGCTTAAACACATTAATTGTCTCTCTATCAAATTCTGTGTCATCAAACCTTGCTGATGTGCAAGATTCTCTTGAACTACATCTTGCACAGCTTCAAAGTTTGCTATTCACAGCTTCTGATAGAGAGAATATTCTTAAGCTGACCTCCATTGTTGATTCATAATCATCCTCTCTTCAAAACCGTATTTCCCATCTTACAGAGGTGAAGGACAACCCGGCTTTCTTAGTGCATAGCCTGGTTGGTCCCAAGCCTGCTGGCAAGCTTGCTGACTTTGTGTCTTCAGACAGACCAGGTGTTGAAGGTGCTGGTCCATCTCCTTCTAAGGGGGAGAAGTTGTCTGCCTCTAAGACTAAGTCTAAGGGGGAGAAAACTTCTTCTCCTAAGGAGAAATCAGTATCCACTGGTCAACCAGCAGGAGAATCTGCAACAGCTACTGGTACAGTGGAAGGTGCTTCTCAAGTTGCTAAGCCTACTCAGGCTGAATCTCAGAACCCTACTCAGTCTAAGGGGGAGGAATTCAATCCTGAGGACAGGCCAAGCAACAGAAGGAGGCATCTCATTTTAGAGGAAGAAGAAGAAGAGGAAGATACTCCTGAAGCTGTTATTACTACAACAGCTAAAGGAAAAGAAAAGGCAGTATTTGATCCTGAACAGCAGAAAGCAGCTGAGTTAAAGTTTCACAAAGCCAGGGCGAAGGAACTGGGTCTTCCCATGGATAAATACTTTGAGTTCAGAGATGAACAACTTCAAGCCCTGGAAGCACTAAGAAAAGAAGAAGCCTCTGCCAAAGCTACCAGAAATTTTGCTCTTCAAGAGGCAAGCAAAATCAAAATGCCCTCTCTGGATGTGCAAAAGAAACTGATGGAAGCTGCTAAGGGATCAGCTGGTGAGAAGGAAGTTGAAAAGGAAGTGGGTGCTCAGGTCTCTGTGACCAAACCAAAGCAAGCATCCTCTGCAAGGGCCCAGTTCCATTTTGACAACTTGGCAAGGAAAAAGTTTCAGGATGTTGCTGATAGAAGGCTTGCCAAGGAAGCAATTGTCAAAGCTGTCCCCACATCAAGAAAAGGCAAACAGTGGAAATTTCAAATAACCAGAATGGGTGCAACAGGCCCAGAACTGAAAACTTATGACTACACTAATGTTGCACAGATGGGGTACAGGGAATGGGTTGAGCTGGCAGTTGCCCTGAGCCAGTCCAAGTCAGAAATGGCTAAGACTATCAGGGCATATGTTAAGAAGCTGATGGAGAGAGTGAAGGATCTTGGCCTGATCTCAAAAGAATTTAGTGAGGGTGTCTCTGTGACATACCCCAAAATAAAGGCCAGGCGGACAAGAAAGGATACTGAGCTGGAGGAACTCCTCATCTTAATTGAACATGGTGATTATGCTGTTGAGATGAAAGGAATTGACTACAGCCTGCCTAGTGGAGTAGAGTTTGAAGAAGGCAAGATAATTGAAGAACCTGAGTTGGGGGCATTTTTTGTAGATCCCTTAACACAGAAGAAATTCTTTCAGAGAGCATCAGATCTATACAAGGTGGATCTGAGACAGCTTGCAGTCTTCAGACTTGCAGCTTCATTCAGGCAATCAAGCAGGTGGACTTAGATCCCAAGTTTATGGTCCTCAAAGTTGAAATCCAAGATCTAGAGGAAACAAGGGATGAGCTTGAAAAGATGTTTGAAGGACCACCACCACTGGAGTAAAGTTCATCTACCATCAGAGTAGGTGAAGAATGGGAGCTGTCCATCAGTTGGACAGGCTTGCCATTATCTGCTCCCAACATCAACAGTCCAAGTTGTTGAACTCATCTGTACATTAGTTGTACTTTGTTACATATGTTGTAACTTTGTTTATTTACATCAGTTGTGATATACATTAGTACATTAGTTGTACTCTTGTAAAAACATGTGTTGTTTTATGTAATCAAAATCAGTATATATATATATAAACTGATCTTTTACTTTACTTAAATGTTGTAATTTCTTTTCAGCAAGATGTATTGTAAAAATGTATAGTGATTATTGATTAAATCAGCTTAGACTGATTATTGCAAATAGGGGGAGATTGTTAGGCACAAAAAGGCCTCAGTCAAACCTGCTATACATCTGAGGGGGAGATTTGTAATCAAACCTGTTGATGCACTTAAAGGTTGAATTTAGGGCCTATTATATGACTTATTGAAACCTGAAAGTGATTTGCAATATCAGCCCAAAGTTGTTTACCATGTTGCATTCGTTGCAACAAAGGCAGTTTGTCCAAGCTGTTCAGTCTGCTGAACAGGCTGGACACAAACTATCTACCCTGCTTTATTCTGTTGAGCAGCTTGGACAGTTTACAAGTGTTTTGTTCTTTGTGACCAAAACCTGTTCTTTGTGAACAGGTTAAACGCTTTATGGAATATGTTTCCAAGTCCTCATGTATTGTTTTTGGCTACAAGATCAGTTTACAAGTCGAAGACAAACTGGAAAACAGAACTACACAGCCTGCCCACGCTGTTCTGTCACATGAAGACAAACAATTATTTGAAAAAGGGTGACAGACCTTTTCTTATATCAAAATGGCATTAGCAAAAGAAGAAAGATGCAAAGTTGACATTCTTCTTTTGGTTATAGCCTTTATGCAACAGTGACAAAAAGGAAAAGACAAAGATTCTGCCATGTGAAGACAAAGATACTTTATCAGAACGTGCAGAAAGGCGTTTTGTCCTTTTGGAAAGACTCTCCTCTATCTCATCTGTCCAATGAAGAAGCTTCACTGAGATTCTCCTTTTGAGTATAAAAGGAAGCTTCTAAGGATAATGAGAAATCAAGAGTGTGACAATCAGTACGTTCATTGAAGTGTGTTATTCCATGCATGCAAGTCTGCTTATATAAAACATAAGAGTGTGTCTAAGTTGTTCATGTATAAGCTGTCCATGTGAGTCTTGTAAAAAACAGTGAGTGCCTCTAAGTGAGAGTAATCATTGTAACTGGTCTGAGTGTGTTTTAGATTAGTTGACAAACTGTTGTATCTGTCATCACAGCTTGAACCTTTCCGCATTCAAGTTTGTTTGTAATTAACTTTCGTTGATAATACATGCAAACATTGAGAAAATAGTGTTTAAGTTGTAAATTGTTGTATTCACCCCCCCTACAACTTAGAGCTATACACTTGGGAAACCTTTTGGGACCTACAAAGCTTTAATCTTATCAAAATGAACTTTCATTGCAATTTATACCTCAATGTGTGTTATTCAACACCACAAAGATCGTGTTATCACAATGCATACATATACCTGTATCAATATTTGTACAATTCATCAGTTTTCATAAAACTTAACTTTGAATTTTAACACAGTATTCAAAAGATTAGTCCCATCCGAAGTTTGCGTTAGTAGTTTCAACTTTATAAATTTGTCTAAGACATTATTCGAAGTTCAGATGGTCTCCCTTTTGATCTGAAGTTCAGATGCCCTTATAGGTTTGAAGTTCAGTTTCCTGATCCTTTAGATGACATATAAAATTTCACTTCAATTAGTCATCCGAAGTTTAGATGGTCTGAAGTTCGGATGGTCCGAACTTCGCATGATCGAAAGTTTGTTCTTCTGGTCATGAGGTCCGAAGTTCTTGTCATCCGAACCATTCATCCGAATGTTGGTACATCCGGTGTGACGACAGCAGTCTAGTTTTGTTGTTGATTGTGTATGATATTTGCATTTGCATGTTAAGTTCTCGAATGTCATTTTAAGTTCTAGAGCATCAAGTTAATTTCTAGACTATGATGATCAGTTCTAAGGAGAAGTTCTAGGAATAAGTTCTAGGAATAAGTTCTAGGATAAGTTCTAGGAATAAGTTCTAGGAATAAGTTCTAAGGATAGTTCTAGGAATAAGCTCTAGGTAAAGATAAGTTCTAACAGGTGAATATAAGTTCGTGACGAGCGTCTAAGTTTGTGACGAGCGTCTACACGAACTTATCGGCCATATAATGAACTTATCTTTGTGAATTCAGAGATCTTTGAAGGCTCGAAGGTTCTGTCAAATTTGTGAGCAACCAGAGCATCCGGGTAAAGAGTCTTTTGAAGAAATACGAGATTCAGAGCTTTGCAAGTGCACGTGCGAGCTAGAAAGTGTTCAGAAAGTTTGTCTTGAAGCAATACACCGTGTTGGGTTGTTTGTTGCATCGGCTATCATTGTGTTCGGCTCCGGTTTCCGTGTGTGATCGATCCGTTACGCCACTAACGAGGATTCCGCACTCGTTGGACGACATCGCGTCAAGATCAGATCCGTAGACCGTGGTGACTTTACAAGTTGTATCAGAGCCATAACGAGTGTTCTTCGTGTTGTTCTCATTTCAACAAACATTCTTTGGTTTCTTGACGTTTTTACCAGATAAGTCACATATTTCGCAGTTTTCAGAGTTCTACAAGCAAGGTTACAGGAAAAATTCATATTAGTTTATATTTTCAGTCGAAATCAGCGTTTTTAATTTTAAAAACATTGGTTTAATCTGGAATCTTGAAAAAAAATCGAAGTTTTGGCCGTTTCTCGAACTTGCGGCGGTCGAACTTAAGGGGTGTATTAGGGTTCTTCGAACTTGTCAGAATACGCTCATCACGAATATGTTTTAGGGTTTCTCGAAGTTAATTGGGTTTTGAAGTTGTCAGATCTCGAACTTAGTTGGAATTCGAATTTGAAGGGCTTCGAACTTGTCAGAATTTTTAGGGTTTCTTGAACTTGAGATTGGTTCGAATTTGCTAAAAAAACTAGGGTTTCTCGAACTTGCAGACTTTCGAACTTGTTGCATTCGAACTTAGAACATAGACGAATTTAACTTTAAAATTATTCGAACTTGAATAAGTTCGAAAGATTTGTTTTAAATTCAATTTTAAATTAAATTGTTTAAGTTCAAAAACAAAATGTTTCAAAAGAATGTCGAGTTTGCACAAATTTTGGAAATGGACCATGAAGTTGGCAAAGCTAATTCCCCACCCAAGCTGATGAAATTAAAAGATTACTACTGGTGGAAGGACAGGTTTGCGGACTTCGCAAGATTTAACGACATGCGTATGTGGATATGCATCGGCGAAGGATATATTCCCCCAACGCAAGAGCTTGAAGGCAGATTAAAAGTTTTGACGTATCAGAACATGAAATATGACGATAAAAAGATTTATGATGCCGAGAACCGAGATTTTTCGTCTATTAGAATGGCACTACCTCAGGAGAGCCTACACACACTGAGAAATCATAGGACTTCTAAAGAGCTATGGGACGCTCTAGAGAAGAGATGTGAGGGAAATCCCGGGGTACGAAAGGGGAGAATGGAGATGTTGAAACAACAGTTCGCTATCTTCAAAGCACTGAATAATGAGATGCTAGATGAGACGATTACTAGATTCTATCATCTGCTGACTGAACTAGATAATCACAATGTTGACTATCAAGAAACAGAGAAGATAGAGAAGCTTTTGGATGCTTTACCAACTAAGTGGGAGATGTACACGGCGCTGATCAAACATGATGAAGAAAAGTTTGAGACTCTCACTCTGGAAGGAGTAATCGGGTCGTTGAGGGCCTACAACTTCAAGTTGCAGAAGAAGGGGAGGGAATTTGAACAATTATAAGATCCAGAAATGTACTTCAGGAAATCAAAGTCATCTACCTCTAGTGAGCTAAAGTCGGGGGCCACTGCATTCTTCTCTGGAGAAGAGTCAATACCAGCTGAAACTGATGAATCTAGTACTAGAGCTTTCTTAGGGTTTTCTAAACCGGAATAAAACCACAACACCACAACACTCAACATCTACTTCTCAAGGTTACACCAAGATGCCTATGAGCGTAAAATCAGCTGAACATCATCTAAATCTTCTAGCTTCGTTTGTCGCAGCTTACCGCAACTGCGTTCAAGACAAAATAAATGATCCAGCTCTTTGGGAAGAGGACTACGATCAGGTAGATCCGGACGACTTGGAGCAGATGGACCTACAATGGCAAGTGGCCATGGTAACGCAAAGGGTCAAGAGATTCATGAAGCGAACGAGTAGGAATCTGAGCGTAAACAACAACGTTGGTTTTGACAAGTGAAAGGTTAAGTGCTAAATTGTCAAGGGTTGGGACATTTTGCCATAGAGTGTCAACAACCAAAGGTTGAAAATTATCAGAATCTGAACCAAGGAAGACAGCATTCTAGTGGTTCAGGGAATCAAGCGGCGATAGCTGGTCTGTTAACAAATGTGTCATCCAACAGACAGCTCGATGGAACATATAATTGGAGCACTCATCCAGAGTCAAATGCCATAGCTTTTATGGCTGAGGTAACTGAGACCGGGGAATGAGCTGAAGAAGAAAATGAGGACACCCAGCAGTCAGATCTAATACCTTTGTTGGTGGAAAACTCAGAGGAGCAAACCGTTCTGGAGTTTGCAGCTCAAATGGCAAATGTGGAATCAGATCGCAAAAAGGTAATACTTAACTTTTCTATGTTTCATGGTTTATGCGTTTTAAGTGATACATTAAATGATAGATTAAATCTAGTGCTAGAAACACATACCACCTTGACTGCTCAAATCCAATCATTAAAATCTGATAATGCTTGTCTTCTAGATATTAAGGAGGATTTAAGGGCCAAGATAAAAGCTGATGCTCAGGATGTCATAGTCATAAAAGATAAATTGAGTGAACAATGTGTCAGGATAGACCTAATGTATGAGCATGTGGAATCATTGACCAAAGAAATCACCCTTATGGATGTAGAGCTAGCTGAAGCTAGAGTTAAGGTTGCAGAGGCCAATAGCAATCTTGAAAAGTTTAGGAACTCATCCCTGAATCTAGGTAAAATCTTAGAAGCTCAAAGGCAGTCTAAGAACCAGTGGGCCTAGGTTATTAGGAAAGTCCTCCACCGTTCAACAACAACTATGTGCCTCAACCTCAGGATAAGACCACAGAAACGGTTGAATCAGAGGTAACAACTGTAACTGAAACTGAAAAGGTAAATGCAACTAAGGTATCAACCACAACCCCTAAGATTAAGAAAGTTAAGTTTGTGCAGTCTACTAGTGACACCAAACTAGAAGAAGCAAAAATTGTGAATGATAATAATCAAGAGGTTATAAACAGTATAGTTGAACCAAAGGAAAATGACACTAGTGAGACACCTAATTCAACGGGTAACTATAAGAAATCTATTGACAAGATGTCTTGCTTTAAGTGTCATGAGAAAGGACATGTTGCTTCAGGTTGTCCCTACAAGAAGCCAGAGTCTTCACTAAACATAGGGAAACAAGAATAGCAAACATTAAAAATACTGCCTAGTAATCCAAACACGAGTAGTTCTCAAAATACAACTCGAATATGACATCATGTCTAGGTAGTCGACTCTCTCAGACAAAATGAAGGACTTAGGAATAATTCATAAAATAGATTCCCTAGTCAATCATGGTCTGTCCCCAATCCATCATTAGGAATAATACACCTAAGAGGAGTCACACTCTAGTTAGGTTTAATTCGCCTAATAGACATAAGACAGCAGGTAGAGCCTAGAATTATCAAACTTAGATGTATTATAACAAAAATTATTCAAGGGATGAACATCAAAGACCTACCAAAAGGCCGAGAGTGGATGTTATTCACTCGAATCTATAACCTATTCTAAATCAAAAGCTTAACTCACCTGAAAGGAGAGATGGGTATTTGCAAGAATTCACGTTTGTGGATGAGAACAGTATTACCAAGTTAGTCATGTCTTGGGTTCCTCATGATATCTAACTTGTCTTGTTTAGTGTGCATGAGTTAGCTACAGGTCCAAACAACAATTGGCTTGAGTATAGTGGTGGCTCTTGACACAGGACAGGGGTACAAAGGGTGAAACAGCATGCATGCTGATTGGGTCCTTAGACCAAGTTGAGGACTCTTACTGGAAAATGGTAAGGTGTGGTAATTGATATAACAATGTTGGTAAAAACAACTATGCGAATCTGTTCACAAAATCATTTGATAGATCACGCTTTGGGTTGTTAGTCCAACTAAATAGAATGCGTAATCTAGAGTAACCTGACCTCAGTAGAAATTTTTTTTAAATTTTTTTATCTTATTAGTTACTGTACTTAAAAAAAGAGAGAAAACCATAAAAAATCTCAAAAAAAGAGAACATTAGAAAAAGAGAGAAGTCTTAAATTCTAAGGTACAAAGTGACGAGATTTGGCACAGTCTAACAAACTCTAAGTGTTAAACTTTCACACATAATGCACTAAAACTCTAAGTGATATACATTTTCTTGTCTGATATGTTGGTAGGCATAATACATGAAGGATTTTCGTAAAGCTATTAAATAATCAAGAAAATGTCATATGTGTAACTAACTTAGATGTATGACCAAAAGGTCTTAATTTCTATGTTAGAGACATACATACAATGATTATGAATGAGGTTGCAAATTTATCTAGGGATGTATAGCTTCATCAAAATACATCTTAAGCAAAGAAAGAAAAAGAAAATGTTTTGTAACGAAAAGGAAGTCAAAACAAGTCGCTCTGTTGTACGTGAGTACAGACCTGTCACCGCTATTTTGAATTAAACTAGCAAGATAAGTCGCTTTGTTGTACGTGAGTACAGACCTGTCACCCCTTTCTTGCTAACATGAGAATAACTCTATGACAAACTAAGACACTCTGTTGTATGTGTATACAGAACTGTGTCCGACGTTTGCCTTTTAAAGATAATTTGCAAATACCAAAAAGTCATAATCATTGTGTGTCTGCCTTGATCATAGAAGTATGTCTAAGTACGAGACACGTAAGGTAGTTTCTTGATAAATAAAAAGGCAAAAGGAAAATCCTAAGTGGTGAATGTTTAAAAGGACAAACATACCAACAATCGACTTGGAGTATATTTTATGACAAACAATCAAAGGAATAGAAATTCCTAAGTGTGAAAAGGCAATAGTGAAAGTGCGTTTGACACGGCTATCTGATTGAACCTTCTTTGACTATCTCGCAAAAATATCCAGTTAGTGTTTTTTATCCTAAAATTATTGCAATTTAATTTCTTTTTCAGTTAATTTAACTGTATCTTATTTTATTTTTATGTTATTTTTATGTTATTTTATTTTTTAGTTCTCTTAGTTTTATCTTAGTTTTAGTTCATTTTATCTTTAATAAATAGGATCGAGGTCGGTTACTAGGATGCATTCTAGTTGGAAAAACAAAATTTGTGTGATAATCAGTTGCTAAAAGTGAAGGGTTCCGAGATAAGTTGAAAAATGTGAAAATTGTTCAAAGTTTTTCAAGACATACGATTTTGTGACTGTTTCACGAAGATAACAACTGTCTATTTCGAGCTTAATTCTAGTGATTTTGGTTTACCTTCTAAACCATCAAAGAGAGTAAGTAAGAAGATTTTCATTGCAACTTTTGAATAGGCGACTTTGATGTCCGGCTAACATATTGAGACTTGTTTCATGTGATTGATTTAGTCTAAATAGTGTTAGATGTTGAGTTTCCGCTTATAATTGCAGACCACAAACAGGATTTACACACTCTTCAGCTGACAATGGCGATTCTTGAACTTCATCATCATAATGTCAGACAGTGGCTGATCAACAGCAGCAGATTGCAAATCTGGAGGCTATACTGAAAAATTGTTGAAAGATCGTCCACCTCAGGGGGAGAAATTGTAGAGAAGTCAAAGATCAGATGGACTGAATGCACAAAAAACAAGTGAAAGACAGTGAGCTAGCAGATCTTTCAAGATAACAATTTGCTCAGCTTGCTGATCCTCAGGGGAAGTCTGGATCATCAACCGCTGACAAGGAAAAGACAAGGCTTCAGAGGCGTCAGAAGCAACTGAAGAAGATATGATCAGGAACCTTAAAGGGTTGGATGAAGAAGAAATGATGTTCGACTTCGAAGATGACTTAGAACAGGAGGATCTTGAGGAAGGAGAGTTTACTCTTGATGATGTACCTAATTGGAAGTTAGACGATGAAGAAGTTGTGAATGAAGATCAGAATTTGATAGATCTAGATGTGCTGAGATCTGCACTAAATGATGAATAAGATTCTGAAGTGTGAAGTGATTGATTTAGCTTGCAAAGACCATATAAATCTAGGAAGACGATTCTTATGCTGAGGTGTTTGCCAAAACTATCAGAACGGAGGGTCGTTCTGAAAGATTTGAAAAGTAATCCAAGAGTTGGAAGAAGAGCAGTGGTTCAAATAAGAATAAATCCTCTGAATGGTATGACATGGACTAAGTTAGTCTACAAACCAGTTAGATGCTTGAAGAAGGTTTCATTGAGGACAATGCGACAGGATGTTTTAAGAAACATGATGTAGTGGATTGTTGGTAACGAAACAGCTGAAGCTATAGTCAAGGGGGAGTCTGTTGATACTCCCAATGTGACAATAGCTGTCGAGTTTCGATATTCATAGTCTCTGGACCTTAATAGTCTATTGCGATCAATGAAAAACAACTATAAGCTATCGTCAATGGGGTGTTTGTTGGTACATATGGTGTGACGATAACATTCTAGTTTTGTTGTTGATTGTGTATGATATCTGCATTTGCATGTTAAGTTGTAGAATGTCATGTTAAGTTCTAGAGCATCAAATTAATTTCTAGACTGTGATGATCAGTTCTAAGGATAAGTTCTAGGAATAAGTTCTAGGATAAGTTCTAGGTATAAGTTCTAGGAATAGGTTCTAAGGATAAGTTTTAGGAATAAGTTCTAGGTGATGATAAGTTCGTGAGGAGCATCAACACGAACTTATCGGTTATATAATGAACTTATCTTTGTGAATTCAGAGATCTTTGAAGGCTCGGAGGTTCTGTCGAACTTGAGAGCAACCAGAGCATCCGGGTGAAGAGACTTTTTGAGAAATATGAGATTAAGAGCTTTGCAAGTGCACGTGCGAGCTAGAAAGTGTTAAGAAAGTTTGTCTTGGAGCAATACACCGTGTTATGTCATTCGTTGCATCGGCTATCATTGTGTTCGACTCTACTTTCCGTGTGTGATCGATCCGTTAAGCCACTAACGAGGATTCTGCACTCATTGGACGGCGTTGCGTCAAGATCAGATCCGTAGACCGTGGTGACCTTACACCAAATTCATCGCTTAACAGTTCAAAAATTTTCATATTTTCACTCATTCATTTATGTACCAATCATGTGATTGAAATCTATCAGTATACAAACCAAAATACTCTTATAACAATCAAATTAACATTTAAAGAACCAAAATCAGGCCATACAGGCCGTGATTTAAACCGTTCGATGAACACACACACTAGAACACATAGTTAACATCAAAATCACACTTATGAGTTGAATCAGAAGCTAAAATTTTGTATATTTCATGTCTATAACTCGATTTTAACGTTCTAACATAACTACAACATGCATTCACAAAATTAACACCAATCTATGATTGGGATTTCATAAAAACCAAACCCAAAAACCCATAGATTCGTTAATATAAGGGATTCTTACCTTAAATTGATGTTTGTAGTAGTTGTAGTTTCTTCCAAACTACTCAAATCCAGATTTTGAAGCTCTAAATCCAGCAATTTCTTGTTCTAGAATTGTAGAGAGAGTGAGTGAGCTGTGAATATGATAACGGTTTGTGAGTTGTAGAGAGAGTGTGTGAGTTCACTAAAATGAACTGTCACCCATTTTTATCCCTTTTTCTTCTTTTTAGTTAGTAATATACGCAAAATTATCCCCTTCAACTTACATTTTCTTCTTTACTCATGTTAAGTTCTAACTATTTTCATTATTATTTTAACACCACTTGTCATTCATCTTTTAAATATCCTTTTCCTTGAATTTGTTGCTCTAACAACAATGATGATCCCTCATCATTAATCTCTTATTTAATTCAATTTCCATAATTTATACAAGATTTCCAACTCATTTTGTCTGGTTCTAATTAAATTTGGATTTCAAATCATTTAAAAATTACATAAAATTAATCTTAATTGTTTCGTTAATTACAACATGGGCTCCACCGCGCTCATACTTCATCCGCGAATTCATGTTGCGCTAAATAAACTTGCGTATTTAACTTTCATGTCTTCTTCAGATTCCCACGTGTGATTAACTTCCAGGTGATGCTTCAACTTTACAAGCACCATTTTCACTTCCTTGTTTCTCAAGTTCTTTACTTTAGTTTCCAAAATACACTCCAGCTCATTTACATATCTTAGCATTTTGTCAAGTTGTAGTTCTGAATGATTGATCCATGGCTCCCTTTCAGGTACCAGACTCTTTCTTAAATATTCCACATGGAAAACTGGATACACACCCAACTCTTCTGGCAGGTCCAGATGATATGACTGGTTTCCGATCTTCTCAATAATGCGTAAAGGACCTACTGATAAGCCTATAATTTATATGGTTTATGAGTCATAATATGATCATTTTAAGCACCGATACTTCGTAAACTCCATATTATTACTCCAAGTTTGTATTTCAGGGCCAAGATGATAAAAAGAAGCAATCCAAGAGAATTCAGAGCAAATCAGGCTGAGGGAGGCGCAGACATGCGCCACCCTGCGCTCCACATAGCGCCCAAACTGTCCAAATACATTCCAGCACACGCCAGTTAAACCCTAGCCACATCCGGGCTCAGGCCTGCGCCTGGCCTACGTTAGTGCGGCGCCAAAACGCGTTTATCAACCCTGGAAACCCTAATCTTGACTTCCCTATAAATATGAGTGAAGGGGCAGCTTTTGAGGGAGTCCCGACGTGTGTGCAAGTGTGCCGAAGCCTTGCCGGAGTGGATATACGATACGAGAGCGAAGACGATGGTTCACAAGCTACCCAATGGCTCAGATCTGTGATTGACGAGCATACGATGAGCGGCTAATCCCATTAGCCTTTTGCGAAGGATCTACGACTAAGTTTACTTTTCTTTAATTTCTTATGTTTTGTTGTATTCGTACTGAGCTAGATCTATTATGTGTATGCAAATGATAAGCATTTGGCTATGATTATGATTATGTGTTGCGATTGGTAAAAGCAAGATAGTTTATAGTGGTGTTATTATTCGTGCTGAGTCCATTAGTTTAGGGATTAAGACGAGTATTAATGTTGCATACGCTATGCCGAGAGTTATTGGTTAAAACACGTTTGATTAATTTAGTCGCGCAATTGATTATGTCTATGTGATCATTGTATGAAATTATAGTGAGTAATACTTATGTCGTGGTGATTCCGCGAATGGTTATTCGTATCTTGATTGTTTATCTTCTTCGTTAGTTACTTCGTTGTTAATTTTTAGTTACAAAGGAATAGCAAATCATTACTCATAATAAATCATTCAAATCCACAAATTCCCAATTTAAATGCTTTCAATAAACTTATTCCTATAAGGCTAATAACCTAATCCTAATTATGACCACACTCCCTGTGGATTCGACCCTTACTTCTCTAGCTAAATAGTGGATTTAAATATTAAATCGGCGGGTCACAACGACGACCATTCAGAATTTTGGCACCGTTGCCGGGGAGTGTAACGGTAGTTTAGGTTTAATGTTAGTTTGTTGCCTTAGTTTTAAGTAATTAGGTTTAAGTTCCTTTCATTGGTTATTTTTAGTCTTTATTTTATTATTATTAAAAATCAAATAAAAAATTCAAAAAGGTCATTGTAGTCCTCTACTTTACCACCAAAAATATTAGTTTAATTAAGTTTTTAATCTTTAGTAGTATTTTATTTAATGTATGCACACACGTCGATCAGCTAAAGGATTGCCGCTACAATTTGAACCTGAGATCGAAAAAGTAGCGAGATCGAACCGAAAGACTGTCAGGATTCAAAATCAACAATTAATCACGGAGAATTTAAACGAACAAGAGGAAGAAATTCCTGATTTAGAAATTCCCGATTCAGAGATTCCTAATTTAGAAAGTCCTCCGATTTTGCCACGAAATCGTGATCAAGAAGAACCCGAGCACATAGTTGCTAGAATGGGTGATCAGCCAAGACGTACAGTTGATTCGCATTACCGCCCAGGTGATGTGCCCGACCCGTCTTCAATTCGTTATCCCGAAAACGAGAACGAACCCGAAGTTCGTCTTTAATTATTCCAAATTCTTCCGATCTTTCGAGGGATGCCTAGTGAGGAACCCTAGCTGAGTTCACATCTATTTGTAAAGCTAACCATGTTCAAGGTATAACCACCGACGGTTTAAAACTTCGATTATTTCCTTTCTCACTAAAAGAGAAAGCGAAGAATTGGTTCGTATCCTTACCAACCAACAGCATTACAACATGGGATCAAATGAAACGAGAATTCCTTAACGAATATTACCCCATTAGTAAACAACCGAGAAAAGAAAGGAAATTATCGGATTTAAACATAAAACGGGCGAACAATTCTACGAAGCGTTCGATCGTATGAATGAATTACTTAGAGCTTGTTCACACCAACCTGAGGTACCCAAATGGATGCTTATCAAAACCTTTACAATGGTGTGAGTCAAGAAAGTCGTAATATGATTATAGCTGCCACTGTAGGCACATTTTTAGGTAAAGAAGACAATGAAGCTTGAGAGTTTCTTAACCAACTCGGCAAAGGTCTTAGAGGTCAAGCTGGTTCTGAAAATAGTATAGGAGTTCAAGTTATGGGCATAGATTATGCCTGGAAATGTGAGGTTAAAACTGAGATTTCAGAATTAGGAAAGAAAATGGATCAATTGATGAATGGTTTTTCAAACCCTAGCGTATCAATTAATTGTGTTACATGCGGAGAATCATCGCATCATTCAGAAGCATGTCCTCAAATGCAATCCACTGAGGAATTTGCTAATGAAGTTTATGGATTTGGAGCTCATCGAGAGAGGGAAAACCCATTTTCGGAAACATACAATCCGGGATGGAGAAACCATCCCAACTTTCGATGGAAAAATGATCAACCTATCGATCATCAATCCAAACCAAGAGATGAACCACCAAAGAGAGAATATCAATATGGTTCAACTTCAGCAGCTAAGGATGAGCGATATTATAAGTCAAATCATCATGATCAACCACAATTCCAAGTAGAATCAAATATGACTTCTGCACAATTTGCAGAGTTTGCAATTTATGAAACAGCAATCAGCTATCAGTACTAAGACCATGGAAATGTTAACTTGCCAGATGGGTCAGATAGCTGAGTCGCTTACTAGGCGTGAGGAGGGGAAGCTTCCTAGCAATACTATTCCCAATCCTTCACACGCCCATCATCATAACAAAGATAAGAAACATGAGATTAACGAAGTTAATGAAGTATCTAAGATAATCACATTAAGGAGCGGAAGAGAGGTAGACAATAAAATAGAGATGCCTAAAGAAAAAGAGGCAGAAGAAGATACCGACACTAAAGTCGTGTATGAGGAGAAAGAGGATCCGAAGAAGAAAGAGATTCCTAATAAGGTTTCTTTTAAAGAACCAATTAAAGAAGATATTCGAAAGCCCAAAGTTGGGGAGGCGGATAAGAGTCAAGATACTTCAATTCCTCCTCCTTATCCTGCTGCTTTAGAAAATCTATAATCTTATCCATACGGCGAAAGAGGCCCACAACCAGAGGATCTTTGGGATTTATTTAATCAAGTTAAGAACAATATTAGTCTGATAAAGGTCATTCAAGAGGTTCCATCTTATGCCAAATTTCTAAAAGAGCTGTGTACTCAGAAAAGAAAGTATAAGGTCTCGCTCCCAAAGCAGATCAATCTACCTGAGTAGTTGAGTGCAGTAGTTTCTAGTTCTCTACCTCCTAAGCTGAAAAATCCAGGATCACCATTGATTCCGGTGACAATAGGCAATGTGCAGACTAAAAAGGCATTGTTTGATCTTGGAGCTAGTGTTAATATTTTACCTTGAAACTTGTTTGATAAACATGATCTAGGTCAGTTACAGACAACTAATATTATCTTACAACTGGCAGATCAGTCAACCAAGTGCCCAAGAGGTATTTTATCAGATGTCATAGTAAAAGTTGAAGATTTTTACTATCCAGTTGACTTCCTAGTATTGGACACCGAAAGTTCAATGGGAGATAATCAACCGGCTATTATCCTAGGCAGACCTTTCTTAGCCACAATTAATGCACAAATTAATTATAGGACAGGAGTAGTGGATATTTCCTTTGGTAAAACATTTGAAGATTGTCTGGGACATTCATAAAAGGTACTAAAGAGATGCACTGAAACCAACTTAGTGTTAAGTTGGGAGAAAAGTCATTTTATGGTAAAATAAGGGGTAGTCCTAGGGCACATTGTGTTCGAGAGAGGAATGGAGGTAGATAAAGCAAAAGTTCAATTAATTTCCTCACTTCCACCCCTACCAACATTAAAGGAATAAGATCATTCCAAGGCCACACTGGTTTTTATCGGCGATTCATTAAAGATTTCAGTGAGATCTCAAGGACGTTATGCAACCTTCGTTCAAAAGATATTGAGTTTAAATTTGATAATGCTTGTATGAAAGCATTTGAGAAGCTTAAATCAAAATTAACCGAAGCACCAATTCTGCAATCTCCGGATTGGTCTCAACCATTTGAGATCATGTGCGATACGAGAGATTACGCAGTTGGTGCAGTTTTAGGACAAAGATTTGAAAAAAAACCAGTAGTCATTTACTACGCAAATAAAACCTTTAATCAGGCGCAGATTAATTACACCGCTACAGAAAAAAAGTTATTAGCTGTAGTGTTTGCCCTAGATAAATGCAGATCCTATATTTGGGGGGCAAAAGTAATTGTATACTCTGACCAAAGTGCTTTAAGACATTTATTGGCAAAGAAGGATGCCAAGACTAGATTGATTCAGTGGATCCTTCTATTGCAAGAGTTTAATTTAGAAAGTAAAGATAAGAAAGGCACAGAAAATGTTGTTGCCGAACATTTAACAAGGCTTCAATTAATCCCAACAAACTCAACTGATCAAATCAGGGACTCCTTCCTTGATGAACAATTATTATCTGTATCTAAGTTTCCCTGGTTTGCAAATCTAGTTAACTATTTCGTAACATGAAGATTGCCAAAGCACTGGAACTCAGAACAAAGAAAATATTAATATGCTCAAGCAAGGCAATACATTTGGGATGAGCCTGATTTATTTAAAATAGGAGCAGATCAAATTATAAGATGGTGTGTCCCTAACTCGGAACACGAAGATATTCTTAAACACTGCCATGCATATGCATGCAGTAGCCATTTCAGCGCAAAGAAAACTGGCCACCGGATATTGCAGTGTGGGTTTCTCTGGCCCATAGTATTTAAGTGTTGGTACACCCTGTGTGACGATAGCAGTCTAATCGATCAGCATTTTGGTTTAAGTAATATTCTGAGTATTGAGAATTAACAAGTGTTTGTTATATATGTTATTTATGGTTGATATTTATCGGTGTTTGTGTGTTGGAACTTGATGTAACGTATTACAAGAAGTTCAAACATAAAGTTCAAAGATAAAATCAATCATAAGGTAATAACGTAAGTTTCATCACTTAAGTGTTTAAGTGTATTGGCTAGATTCGAATAGGTAAAGGAAGACATTCGAATCTGTGATAGATTCGAATGTATCATTAGATTCGAATGGGCTAGATTCGAGAGTGTCATTGTGGACAGACTCGAATGGGCCTTGGGCCAGATTCGAGTTTGGCCCACATCAGATTCGAATCAGGGTCTATAATTAGGGATAGACTCGAATCATTAGAGGACTTTTAGCAGAATTCGTGAGGAATTAAGCAAAAGGCGATCTCGAGTTTATCAGCTAGGTGAGTGCCGTTTCGGAGAGAATTAGTTCGTAGGATCGTTCGTGTGTCGTTCGTTCAGCGTCTAATAGTCTCCGTGTTCCGTTGGTTGAGAGTTGTCCGTCTAACCGTCAACGAGGATTCCGCACTCGTTCACGGATCCGGGTCTAGATAGATCTTGCAGTCATAGACCTTACAAGTGGTATCAGAGACAACGGAGTGTTCTTGGTGTTCTTCGTGTTCATCAGATGCATTCTAGGTTTCTTGACGCTAGTTGGACGGTTTTGCTCTCAAAAACGTGTTTTCAAGCTTAACAAATTCATATTCGGGAAACACTTTGTGGTTTTTCACGTTTTTGATCGAAATCATTATTTTTCGTTCGAAAAATAGTGATTTAATCTGTAAAACGTCAAAAATCAAAGTGTTAGCCGTTTTTCGAGTTTGCGGCGCTCGAATCTATAGGGGTAATTAGGGTTTCACTTTAATCTCGAGTCTAACCTAAATACGCTCCTTTCGAGTCAATTTCAGAGATTTTCGAATCTACCTTGTTTCGAATCTGGTGCTTCATTCGAATAGGATCTCGAGTCTACATTAGTTTCGAGTTTATTTCGAGTCTAGTATTGTTTCGAATCTGTGTTTCGAATCTGCTGAAATTCGAGTTTGATCCCCTTCGAATCTAAGGACCATCGACTCTAAGGATATCTCGAATCTGACATAATTTTGAATCTAATCGAATTTTAACACTTAATCGAATTTAATCCCAAAAGATTTACCCTTAATTAGTTTCGAATCTACCTAGATTCGAAAAAGTTAGTCTAAATCAGTTTCGAATTAAATTAATTAAGTTCAAATTCAATTTGTTTAGAAAAGATGTCAAATCTTCAGAAATTCCTTGAGATGGACCACGAAGTTGGGAAGGCAAATGCACCGCCTAAGCTGATGAAAGTTGAGGACTATTACTGGTGGAAGGACCGCTTTACAGATTTTGTACGATTCAATGATATGCGCATGTGGGTGTGCATAGATGAAGGATACATCCCGCCAGTATCTTAAGTTGAAGGCCGTCAAAAGGTCTTGTCATATCAGATGATGAAAGAAGATGACAAGAAATTATTTGAAGCCGAAAACAAAGCTTTCTCCATAATCCATATGGCTTTACCTCAAGATATTTTGCACACATTTCGGACTCAAAGGACGTCGAAGGAACTTTGGGAGTCTCTCGAGAAAAGGTGTGAGGGTAATCCTCGGGTGCGTAGAAAGCGTACAGAGCTGTTGAAACAACAGTTTGCGATTTTCAAGGCAATTAAGGATGAACAGTTGGATGATATTATCACGAGGTTCTATCATCTGATAACGGAACTTGAAAGTCATGGAATTGAGTATTCGGACACTGACAAGAACAACAAGCTTCTTGATGCCCTACCAGCCAAATGGGCTATGTACGTGGCAATGATTAAGGTGAATGAGGACAAATACTATACTCAATCACTTGATGACATTGTGGGAACGTTGAGGGCATATCACTTCAAGTTGATTAAGGCTGAGACTGATTACGAGCAAGTCCAGAATCCGGCAATGTATTTTGGAAAGACATCTAAATCATCAGTGACAGCTGAACCAAAGAGTGCTACAGCGTTTTTCACCGGAGAAACGTCATCGCCAGCAGAGTCTGAAGACTCATTGAATCGCGCGTTCTTAGGATTAGGAAGATCGGAAGAACCGCAACCTCAAGTCCAACAGGCATCGACCAGTCAGAGCTATTCGAAGATGCCCATGAGCGCAAAGTCAGCGGAAGAGCATCTGAATCTACTTGCTTCATTTGTGGCCGCTTATGGAAATTGTGTTCAAGGGAAGATCAATGATCCGGCTCTTTGGGATGAAGATTACGATAAGGTCGACCCTGATGACTTAGAGGAAATGGATCTTAAATGGCAACTGGCCATGGTGACCCAGAGGGTTAAAAGATTCATTAAGAGAACTGGAAGGAATTTGCAGATGAATAACAAGGGGATCGGGTTTGATAAGTCCAAGGTGAAATGCTATAACTGTCAAGGACTAGGACACTTCGCAAGGGAGTGCCAGAGGCCAAAGGTAGAGACATACCAGGGACAGAGCCAACATCAGGGACAATTCCTAAATCAGTCCCAACAAAGATACCTTCCGAGTTCCTCATCTGGACAGGCCAATCTAGCGGGTCTTCTATCCAATGTCACTTCCGATAGACAGCTAGATGGCACGTATGATTGGAGTTCACATCCTGAGTCGAATGCTAGAGCCTTCATGGCTGAAGTCACAGAAACGGGGTGTGATGGGAACGAGCAGACTACACGGGACAGCAGTCCAATGTGGGTAGAGAAGGCGAATGATCAGACAGTGCTGGAGTTTGCTGCTCAGATGGCCAACGTGGAATCTGATAACTCTAAGGTTAGTCTATCTTACTCTCTATTTCAAGAATTATGTGCTTTGTGTGCTACTTCTAATGATAGGTTAAATCTAGTCTTAGAATCACATAAAACCATATCTGCTCAAAATGAGAACTTAAAAATAGAAAACGCTAGCCTAAATGATATCAAGCAAGATCTAAAAGAAAAGCTTAAGGCTGATGCTCAAGACGTAGTAGTTCTAAAAGACAAACTCAGTGAGCAGTGTGTTAGGATAGAACTTATGTATGAGCACGTAAAGGCCTTGACAAAAAGTCTTAAGGACAAGGATATAGAGCTAGCAGAGACCAAGGTTAAGGTAGCAGAGGCAAATAGCAAGCTGGAAAAGTTTAGGAATTCGAGCCTAAATCTAGGGAAAGTCTTAGATGCCCAAAGACAGTCCAAGAAGCCAGTAGGTCTAGGTTTTCACGAAATTCCTCCACCGTTCAATGCGAACTATGTGCCTCAGCCTCAGGAGAAAACTGACAAGTCAGTAGACGTAGAGGACCTACCTGAACCGACACCTGAGCCTATAGTAGAAAATGCACCTAAGGTGGCTGACTCAACCGTCAAGGTCAAGAAAGTGAAATTTGTGTCTTCCTCCAGTGAAACACCTGCAGGAAAACAGAAAATTTCATGGGCTGACCAGGTCGACGAGGCAGACATCATAGCTGTACCAAAGGAAGTAGACACTAGTGAGACACCTAGATCTAAGGGAACAACCAAAAAGTCCATAGATAAGATGTCTTGCTTTAGATGTCACGAGAAGGGGCATGTTGCTTCTCACTGTCCACTTAGGAAAGCCGATGTTACCCCTAAGACAGTGAACCCAACACCTGTTAAGCCCTCAACCAGTGTGGCAAGCAGCAGTAGTTCTCAACCTACCGAGAAAACTGTGCAGGCCGCACCCAAACAAGTTGTGAAAAACACACCGGTTAAGGTTGGACCAAAGGATGTGATTAGGACAAATTCACCGAATCGTGTCAATAATCAATCTAGGTCAGCACCACAACAAGTCTATAGGAGCACCACACCTAGCAGGTCACATACTCCAGTTAGGTCTCATACTCCAGTTAGACAATATGCACCGGTAAGAGCTCAGGGATCACAGTCTGAAATGCCATATTATAGGAATTATTCTAGAGCTCCACAACAAATGCCTACTCCAAGGCAAAGAGTGAACTTAAATCACTCGGCACCACAACAGAATTCAGTTCAAAGGCCCAAGTCACCTGAAAGGCGAGATGGGTACTTGAAAGAGTTCACGTATGTGGACGAGAATGGTATTACCAAGTCAGTCATGGCTTTGGTTCCCCGTGATAACTAACCTCTTTTCTTTCATGTGCAGGAGATAACTACAGGTCCAAACAACAAGTGGTTCGTCGACAGTGGTTGCTCCAGGCACATGACGGGGGAAAGAAGTCTACTCACAGACTTCAAAGGGGGTAATAGGGGATTCGTATCATTCGCTGGTAACAAGGGTGGAAACATCACGGGTACCGGAGTGGTCACTAATGGGACAATAAAATTGGACCAAGTTTATCACGTTGATAAACTGGTTCATAATCTCATTAGTGTATCTCAAATCTGTGATAAGAAGAACTCGGTGTTATTTACTGACACTGAGGCGTTAGTGCTAAAGCCTGGATTCAAAATTCCTGAAGAATGGGTGTTGATGCGGGCGCCAAGGAAGAACGACTTGTACATGCTGGATATGAACAAGCCAGAGACTTTGATGGGGCCAATTTGTCTACTATCCAAAGCTTCGGAGACGGAATCCGTACTGTGGCACAGACGCATGGCTCACCTGCACCTGAGAAAGATGAATTACATAACGAAGCATGGACTGGTGCAGGGTGTGCCCATGAAAAGTTTTCAGTTCGAGGATAAGTGTCTACCTTGCATGAAGGGCAAACAACACAAGAAGACACACAAGTCCAAGAAGCAGAATTCCATAGCCTCAACATTCGATCTGTTGCACATGGACCTTTTCGGCCCAATCAACAAAAGGAGTATCGGAGGTAGTTGGTACTGCTTAGTTATCACTGACGATTACTCACGTTTTTCTTTGGTTTTCTTTTTAGGTACGAAGGACGAGACGGCTGCAAGGCTCATCGGGTTCTTGGACCAAGTGGAAAACTCATACGGAACTAGGGTTAAACATATTCGTAGTGATAATGGAACTGAATTCAAAAACACTGTAATTGGTGTATATTGCCTATCAAAGGGCATAGTGCATCAATTCAGTGCACCATATGAACCTCAACAGAATGGGGTGGCCGAACGTAAAAATAGAACTTTGATTAAGGCTGCAAGGACTATGCTTTCGGATTCAAAGCTTCCTACCATGTTTTAGGGGGAGGCAGTGAATACCGCGTGCCACATTTTAAACCGAGTCCTTACAGTCAAATCATTGAACAAAACATGCTATGAAATTTTGAATAAACGGCCACCTAACTTAACTGGATTCGAACCGTTTGGAGTACCATGCACACTTTTAAGAACAAAACATCAACCGAAGTTTGGTGAAAAGGCTGACGAAGGATACTTCCTAGGTTATGTGCCAAACTCACCGAACAAACGGGTGTTTAACAAAACAACTGGTACTGTGGAGATTGTGTATAACATTGAAGTCACAAGTTATACACATGAACCCCAAACTGGTCCGGAATGGATATTTGACTATGATAAGTTATTTGAGTCATTTAACATTCCTCTGGATGATAATGCAGGTACAATCGAGAAGGACATGGCGACGTTGCATCTGAACGACGATGGCCAAATCTTTCCGAGGACCACGTTCGAATCTACATCCGAGCCTACTGCGACTGTAGATGGATCTCCAGAAGTTGCTGATCAGGAAGCACCTACAACTGAGAATCAGTCTCAAGCATCGAGTTCCAATTCTGAGGAAAACGTCCGTGAGGAGGAAAATGTAGAAGCTGAGCCTGTTCCCCCATTAGGTGAAATAGGATCCAACTTAGGAGATAATCTAAGGGTTGATGAAATAGAGACCTCTAGGATTAACAAGAACCATCCAATAGAAAGCATCATAGGAAATCCTAACGAGGGTGTGAAGACTCGGAGTAGTGTAAATAACAACACCGTGTTGTTGTCGATGATAAACGACTCCGAGGCATATCACACATGTCTTTATTCATGTTTCATATCGCAAGTAGAGCCTAAGAATGTGCAAATGGCACTTAAGGATAACTCCTGGGTTGAAGCGATGCAGGAAGAACTTTCACAGTTTAGGAAACTAGAAGTGTGGGAGTTAGTTCCGTTACCTCGAGGGGAGATTGCAATAGGAACCAAATGGGTTTTTAAGTGCAAAAGAGACGATCGGGGTATAGTCACGCGCAACAAGGCGAGATTAGTTGTAAAGGGTTTCAACCAAGAGGAAGGAATCGATTACAATGAAGTTTTTGCACCAGTAGCAAGGCTGGAAGCCATTAGGTTATTTCTAGCATTTGCCTCCTTCAAAGGCTTTAAGGTATATCAACTAGACGTTAAGAGTGCTTTCCTGTATGGGAAAGTGAAGGAGTTGGTGTATGTAGAACAACCGCCCGGATTTTCAGATCCTAAATATCCTGATAGAGTATATCGCTTAGATAAGGCTCTTTATGGATTACATCAGGCACCTAGGGCGTGGTATGAGACTTTATCCAACCATCTTTTAAAAAACGGTTTTGAAAGGGGTAGGATAGATAGTACTCTATTTGTGAAGAGGAAGGGTGAACACTTTATCTTGGTACAAGTGTACGTCGATGATATCATTTTGGATCATCAGACGAACAGATGTGCAAAGATTTCGAGAAGGTGATGAAGTCTAAGTTCGAGATGAGTGCTATGGGGGAGTTGAATTTCTTTTTAGGGTTAGAAGTTGACCAAAAGAAGGAAGGGATGTTTATCCATCAAACTAAGTATGTCTATGACATATTAGAACGGTTTGGGATGGAGGGAACTAAGTTGACTGCCCACTTCAGCACGCCGATTCAAGTGAATCACAATCTCGGGCCGGGTACTGAAAGTGATACCGATGTGGATCCGACTTTATATCGAGCCATGATTGGGTCACTTATGTATTTAACTGCTTCAAGACCTGACATAATGTTTGCTGTGTGTATTTGTGCTAGGTTTCAAGCGAATCCGAAGGAGATGCATATGAAGGCTGTGAAGCGGATTCTACGATACCTCAAGTCGAAACCGAAGTTGGGTCTTTGGTATCACGCGGAGGGAGATCTAGAGTTGGAAGCGTTCACGGATTCTGATTACGGAGGATGCAGCTTGACGCGCAAATCAACGACTGGAGGTTGTCAGTTCCTGGGAGGGAGATTGGTATCCTGGCAATGCAAGAAACAAACATCGGTAGCCGTTTCAACGTGCGAGGCCGAGTATGTTGCTGCTGGTAGTTGCTGCTCACAGGTTCTGTGGATACAACAACAATTGCGGGATTATGGTTTGGCTTACACTCAAACTCCAATTAGGATAGATAACCAGTCTACTATTGCTATTACTAATAATCCGGTCAAACACAACAAAACAAAGCACATAGACATAAGGCATCATTTTATTCGTGATTGTGCGGAAAAGAACTTAATCAAACTGGTAAAAGTGGCAACAGAAGATAATAATGCAGATCTATTTACCAAAGCGTTTGATAAGTCACGGTTTGAGTATTTAGTTCAACTGAATGGAATGCGCAACCCAGAGTAATTTGACCGTAGTAGTAGTAAGTTTATTTTATTTTAGAGTCTTAGTATTTCTTTCTTTATAGTAATCTGCTAATTTAGGAAAGTTTCTATTTTTAGTAAGTTTCTATTTTTAGTAAGTTAGTAGGTTAACTCATTTTACTGCTTTTCTTATGAAAAACAAAAGAAAAAAGAGAGAAAATTACAAAAATACAAAAAAAGAGAATATCAGAAAAAGGAGTTAAGTCTTAGATACATAGGTTCAAAGTGACGAAAATTAGCACCGTCGTTACAGACTCTAAGTATTTAGGCTTTCACACATAATGCAACTAAATCCTAAGTGTTATACTTTATTTAGTTTGATGTGTTGGTAGGCATAATACATATAGGGAATCTCAAGGCTAATAAAATATTCTAGAAAAAGTCAAGCGTGTCACTAACTTAGATGTACGACCAATCGGTCTTAATTTTTATGTACAAGACATACAAACATTGAGTCTAAATGAGGTATGCAAACTTTCTGGGGATGTATGGCAACATCAAATACATCTGAAAATGGAAAGAATAGAAATATCATGTAAAACTAAGAGTCGAAAACATACAACTCTGTTGTACGTAAGTACAGACCTGTTGTCTCTATTTAGATTCGGGTTAGCAGACATGTCGCTTTGTTGTACGTCAGTACAGACCTGTCACCACTATCTGCTAACTTTAAAAGAAAACCTTAAGTCGAACTAAGACACTCTGTTGTATGAAAATACGGACCTGTGTCCGATGTTTGTCTTTTAAATAAAGTTTGCAAATACCAACAAGTTAGAATCTTTATCTGTGTGCCTTGATCATAAAAGTATGTCTATGTCTGAGTCACGTAAGATAATTTCCTGATAAATAAAAGGGCCAAGGGATATTCCGAAATGTACAATGTTTAAAGGGGTAAAATACCAACAATCGGCTAAATGGGTATGTCACGACAAACAATCAAAGGAATTCAAAAAATTCCTAAGTGTGAAAGTTTAAGTACTGAAAGTTAGTATCGGACATCACTATCTGATTGAACCTCTCTTAGACTATACTCATCAAAAATATGTTGTTTAGTATTTAGCTTAGCTTGTAAATTCTTTAAGTTTAGCTTAAGTCTAGAATAAATTTTTTGGTTAAAATTTTATTTTATCTTTATTTTTATTTTTACCTTAGTTTATTTTATTTTAGTTTAGTTTAGTTTCATTTTTACTTAGGTAATAGGTCAAAAGTTACTGAGGGTGCATTCAAAGTTGGATAAAATAAACAATGCGTGAACTATCTTGAGCTTAGGGTAAAAGAATTGGCATAGTTTATCTGGTTACACAATACCGTAGAAAAAAGTTGGAAAAGTTGAAATTATTTCAAAATTTTTGAAATTTTTCTAAGTGTTGGTGGTTTCGAATCTAAGACAGACTCGAATAAGGAGTAATTCGAATCTGTCAGTAGATTCGAATCTATGCTTAGACTCGAGGGTTGGTGGTATAAATAGGTTAACAGTAAAGGTCATTAACTCCATCTGTTTTAGAATCTATACTATCGACTCTATATTGGCGATTTCGAATCTGTTCTCGAGTCTATCGTAATCCTTCTAAACGACAATTTGTCGAGTTTGAAGACTGTGTGTTCGATTCTACTCTTGCATCTAGGTATAATCAACTTGATTGTACAAGATTTATGTAGTTTTATACACAAGTTTAGGCTAAAACATCAAATTTTGAAGTTTTATGGGTCAAAATAGGGTTTTTGCTAAATAACTAAGTTTGGGCCTATAAAATATCAAATTAAAAGCATAAATCAAGGATTAGAACCTAGTTGAACTAATGTATGTGATTTACCAAGTTCAAAATGGTTAAAATCTTGGGTTTTGTTGAAACAATGGCCGACGGGGCTTCGAGTCTATTCTTGGATTCGACTCTGTTCATGGGTCTCTCGAATCTGTCATTAGATTCGAGATGACCATGATATTCGAATCTGTCCATTAGACTCGAATAAGGACTCTTCGAATCTGTCCATTACACTCGAATATGGACACTTCGAATCTGTTACTTTCGAATCTGTACTTTATTTACTTTGTTTAATTTAAATTTTATTAAACTTGTGGAAATTTAATTGTGTTAGATTTTGTATTTAATCAAGTACAAAATAAAACAAATTTGAATTTAAACAAGTTTATTGATTTTTAATGAGTCTAACAGTTTTGTTTATTGTGCAGATATGGCGGCTCGAGCTTTTGTCCCAAAGCATAATATGGTCCTTAATCCTGATAATAATATCCCTGAGGCGCAGGGTTTTCGCCAAGTTTTGGATTTCCTAGCTGAATCTAGGATTAGCTATGCGTTGTATCATAACATTCCAATAGTCATTTCGTATGTACGGCAGTTTTATGACCATTTACAGGTTGATTGTACTGTCACCCCGACAGTTCTAAGAACCAGAATTGCTGGACAGCCGCTAGTCTTCTCTGCAGATATGTTGCGACAGGTTCTGCAGTTGGGAACACAGGAACTGGAAGACGGGCCTATTGACTTCCCGTTAAGTATTAGGCAGACCGCGTTTCTGAGGATAGGCTACAGTTTGGATGTTACGAAGTCATCGTATATGAAGAGTGGACTGATAGGACAGTGGAGATTCTTGGTGCACGTTTTCATGGTTTGTTTTGCGCCGAAGAAGGCTGGATTTGACTACATAGTGTCAAAGATCCAATCGGGGGTTATTGCACTGGTGTATAATCGGAAGTTCAGTTTCTCGCAAATGTTTTTCTCGGAGTTCGTCCATCAGCTTACAGCTCCAGAAAAGGAAAGATTTCTGCTGTATCCAAGATTTGTTATGATGTTGATAAGGCACTTCTTGCCAAATTTGCCACAGTCAGATGACTCTCTGAGCGTTAATGTTATGGACAAACGCATTTTTGCTGACTGTTCCTCACATCGAGGAAGATTAGCTGTTCCGGTGGCGCGTCCATTGTTTGGAGCGATTATGGATAGGGAATTTCACGTCCCGGGAGATGCCAACTGGGCAGGGGTCGTTGAGATTCAACCACAGCAACAACAACAGCAACGTCAACAACAGCAACAGCCGCGTGCTCAGCCGCGTGATCCAAGACGACGACAGAGGCCAGCCGCGAGTCAAATCCAGGCGTCAAGGCCTTCTACGAGCGACCAGCCCCAAGCACAAGAAACAGAGACTTCAAGTGCAGTACCCGAATATGAGCAGATTGCTCAAACCCTGGAAGAAATATGGGCATCTGGTCCCCATGCCAATGAAGATGTTGCAGCAGCGTTAGTGGGTGACCTGCTTAGTCCCCCAGAAGATGAAGATGATGTATTTCGGGATGTAGAGGAATATGAGCCAGAAAGGGCAGATGAAGGCTTAACATCTTCAGAATCCGAATCAGAATCAGAGGAAGTTCCTGAACCAGCAGCTGCAGATCCCGGAATTCAAATTGGAACCTATGGATCGAGATTGATTGTGAATGAAGGAGGTTCGAGGACGCGAGAGGACAGGGAATCTGAGGATTCAGATTTTGAAGAAGAGGAGGTTGTTCCGTTGGTGACGAGGCAAAGGGCCAAACGTCACAGATTCATGCAGGGGACATCATAAGAGTCCGATGCACAACCTCAGCCTCAAGCCCAAACCCAACCACAAGCCACAGCTCTACCATCACCGCCACCTCAGCATCATGAACCATACATTCCACCACCATTCATCCCATCTCCCATTCAGTCCATTCCATCTACGTCAGCCGCTTATACTGAAAATCAAAGATTCATGCAACTCAAGGGACGTGTTGACTTTCAGCATGTTCAGATCTTGACTCTAACAAAAGCTGTCGGAGAGCTCCAGGAGCATAATGCAAATCTTGATAGAGATAATGCTGAGCTGAAGAAGATTGTGGAAAGTGTAAGGGACGAAAACACAGGGCTAAAATCTTTTATTGCTGATCAATCTTCAGAAATCAGATCAATGAGGTCCCTCCTTGAGCAACTTATGAAAAATCTACAAACTCAGGGGGAGACAAGTTGTAAGGATCAGGAGGTACAGCGAAGAGATGATGATAACGAAGGCAATGATCCCGGTGCAAATAAAGAGAATGAGTCTGTAGATTTTCCTGCAGCTCAAGCTACACAAATTCAGGGGGAGCCTAGTCAAGGCGAAGGAGAAATGGGTGAGGCTAGTTCATCTAAACAACCTACGGACTTTGAAATCAGTGAGATGATTGACGCGCTCATGGATCTCGATGATGATCCTCTGGATGTAGGTTTTGATAATGAAGATGAAGAGCTGGAGGAAGGCGAGTTTGTGCCAGAAGAGATAGTGGACTGGCAGTCAGATGATGAGGTAGTCAATGATGAGGATGATGAAGCTGATGAGATAGTTGTGCAGCAGAATCCTATTACTGATACCTACGTGATTGATAGAAATAGAATTGTCAATGTAGATATAGTAAATGCTGCATTGAATCCTCAGCCATCGACAGAAGAACCTGCAAGAGAGCTAACTAATGAAGAAAAAAGAAAGCTATGGTTCAGGGCTGAAGAGAAGGAGTTAGCGATTAAGAGGACAATGAGAGTGCCGGGTACTGGGAAGCTGTCTGAGCGAATATTAAGCTGGTTCTTTGATAGAGATCTGCAGCTATTTGTAATTAAAAGGAAAGACGGGCTTCAGTACATGAGGCGAACATTAAAAGCATTCAACTCCCTGCCAAAGATCGAAATCACTGCGCTAGCATGGAAAGATTTGATAAACATTGGCGATGATCCCTATGCGAGCATAATTGAAAGAATCATAAGAAAGGAGGGGAGATCAAGGAAATTTGAGCGTTTGAATCCAAGGGTCGGGAGAAGAGTAGAGGATCAGTCACGTATAGATCCTCTAACTGGACGACCGTGGATGAGGATTCATTACAAACCAGCTAAATGTCTGAGGAAAGTGCCTCTAAAGCAAATGCCACAGAATGTTTTGCAGAATTTACATTGGCGGTACGCCGACACTGAGACCGGGGAAGCAGTTATGGAGGATTTTGAAGAAAAAGTCATTCTTAGAGTCTACGACCCGCTTCACCTGGTAAACCTCTCCAAAGAAGATCTTCTGATTTTGTATAATTGTAAGATCTCCAGTGACACACATATGGACGGTGCAGCAAGTAAGTATGAAAATGTAGTCAAGGTATGTGTCGAGAAAGGTCTGTATGCTGGTAGTGTTTTGAATCAATAAATAAACCAAGTTCTTAAATCAAATGTGTGAATTATTAGAAGCTATCGTCAAGGGGGAGTCTGTTGGTACATCCTGTGTGACGATAGCAGTCTAAGTGATCCTACATTGTGATTTTAGCAAGTGTGTGATATATATGTTTATATATGGTTGATATATATTAGTGTTTGTATGTTTGAACTTGATGTAACGTATTACAAGAAGTTCAAACATAATGTACAAAGATAAATTCAATCATAAGTAATAACGTAAGGTTCAACACTTAGTTGTTTATGTAAAAGGCTAGATTCGAATTATATATGGGTTGACATTCGAATCTGTGATAGATTCGAATGTAACCATAGATTCGAACGAAGGCTAGATTCGAGAGTGTCTTGTGGACAGACTCGAATGGGCCTTGGGCCAGATTCGAGCTTGCCCCACAACAGACTCGAATCAGGGTCTATAATTAGGGATAGACTCGAATCATTAGAGGACTTTTAGCAGAATTCGTAAGGAATTAAGCAAAAGGCGATCTCGAGTTTATCAGCTAGGTGAGTGCCGTTTCGGAGAGAATTAGTTCGTAGGATCGTTCGTGTGTCGTTCGTTCAGCGTCTAATAGTCTCCGTGTTCCGTTGGTTGAGAGTTGTCCGTCTAACCGTCAACGAGGATTCCGCACTCGTTCACGGATCCGCGTCTAGATAGATCTTGCAGTCGTAGACCTTACAGAATCCTAAAAGCCAATAAGTTCAAGGCTTGAGTCTTTTGGGTACCAAAGACCCAAACCTGGTGTACCCTTTAGGTATCTGAAAATTCTTTTTACAGCAGCGAGATGAGATTCCTTTGGATCAGCTTGAAACCTAATAGAAAGACAGGTAGCAAACATTATATCTGGTCTAGTAGCATTTAAGTATAGTAAGCTCCCAATCATACCTCTGTAAGCTTTAAATGAAACAGGCTTGCCACATGTATAAGCATCCAATTGCCATTGGGGTTTTGGTTGGAGAACATTGATCAAATTTAAACATTTTCAAAAAATCTAATGTATACTTTCTTTGATTTATAAAATTTCCATTTGAGGTTTGTTTAACCTGTAATCCTAGAAAGAAAGTTAGTTCGCCAATCGTGCTCATTTCATATTTGCATTCATGAGCATTGAAAAAATCATGCAAGGCTGTTCATTAGTAGACTCAAATATAATGTCATCCACATATATTTGAACAAGCATAATGTCAGTTTTCACATTCTTTTTGAACACCGTAGTATCGAATTTACCTCTGGAATATCCATTGCTCATAAGGAAATCAGTAAGAGTGTCATACTAGTCTCTTGGGGCTTGTTTCAGTCCATAGAGTGCTTTGTCCAACTTATAGACAAAGCCTGGATGATTTTCATTTTCAAAACCTGGTGGCTGCTTAACATATACCTCTTCTTGCAGCTTACCATTCAAAAATGCACTCTTTACATCCATTTGAAATACCATCATGCTCTTGTGAGCAGCATAAGCTAGAAACAAACAAATTGCCTCTAGCCTGGCCACTGGAGCAAACGTTCCATCATAATCAATACATTGTTCTTGTCTACACCCTTGAGCAACAAGTCTTGCCTTAATTCTAATAACATGACCTTGCTCAACCACTTTGTTTCTAAAACCCATTTTGTGCCAATAATTGTTTTTCCTTTAGGCATAGGGACCAGCTACGATACTTTGTTTCTCTCAAACTAATTGAGTTCTTCTTGCATGGCAGTGATACAATTGGCATCTTTCAGTGCATCATCAACTCTCTTTGGCTCCATTAGGGACACAAAACTTGAGAACATACAAAAGTTTCGAAGACTGTCCCACCTTGTTTGCACACCTATGTTGATGTCACCAATGAATTGATCATTAGGATGACATCTGATCCACTTAGGATCATGTTTCAATGATGATTCCTCTGAATCAGCTTCATTCACATCAAGCCTTGTAGAACAGCTCTAAGGATTTTCAGACACATTGACATCTTGAGCGTGTTCACCCGTTGAGAATAAATCATTATTGTTGAACACATCAACTGAGGATTCAGGGAAATCAGAATTGATTGGTTTTGGACATGGTACATTGACTAAATCAGTACACTTATTCACACAGGACGTACCAATGTAATCATCATCATGTCCATTGTGGTTAACAGGTTCCACTCTGGGTGATGTGGAAGCTTTTGAGTCCTTTTCTTCAGCATTAGACTGAAATCTCCTAAAACTAATTCAGGAACAACTTTGGTTGAAGGATTTGCAGACTCTTTAGAGGTGAAATTGATAGATTCATCTATCACCTTTCTTCTGGGGTTGTATACTCTGTAGGCATTGGAAATAGCTGAGTATCCAACAAAAGCTCTTCATCAGCTTTGGGTTCAAATGTGGCCAGCTGATCCCTTTGGTTCAGAATGAAACAAAGGCATCCAAAACACATGGAAGTAGCTTATATTTTGCTTTCTCCCTTTCATTAATTCATAAGGAGTTTTATTGAACCTCTTTACCACTAAGGATCTGTTTTGAGTGAAGCAAGCTGTATTAACAGCTTCCACTAGTACAAAATATGTCATTCGTCACCTTAAAAAATTGTGGCCATAGACCTTTGGCCACGATTTTATTTTCCATTCAAATCGTGACCAAAGGTCGCATCACTTTTGGTACCTCAAGGCTACATTTAATATTAATGACTAAATCATATGTAAAACCGTGGCTATATGGTAACAATTTTTATATAGTTGTGGTCTTTATTTTTTAGTAACCGTGACCGTAAAATACTTTTAGTCACAATTTCTTTTAACACCATGACAGTTGGATGCATTTAGACAGACATAAACAATTAATCTATGGCGTTAAAATTCTTACAAACACGCATATACAAATAAACTGTGGCCACCTGGTATATTTAATGACGCACAAATATTTAATCGTGAACATTGGATAAATTTATACACACATAATCATCTAAACCGTAACTATTTGAGACATTTAAACGCACCCCATGAATGAAACCGTGACAATTGGTTATATTTTGACTCACATAAACTATTAAGTGTTGTGACCATTGGTACATTTAGACATGCATAAACAATTAAACCATGACGTCGGGTACACTTAGACACACATAATTAATTAAAATGTGAGCATTGGTTGCAATTGGACATACATAAAGTATTAAACGGTGACAATTGGTACATTTTGACACACAACATTGTCCTAGCAGCTTCTATGAGAGTTCTGTTCCTCCTTTCAGCAACTCCATTTTGTTGTGGAGTTCTTAAAGCTGAAAAATTTTGAAAAATTCCCTTTTCTTCAAAGAAGTCCTCAAGAGTACTATTTTTGAATTCAGTACCATGATCACTTCTAAGCTGCTTGACTTGGGCAGAGTTCAGAACTTCCATCTTCATGATAAACCCAATAATTTCTTTGGCAGCCTCCCCTTTGGTCATTAGGAAGATCATCCAAGTGTACCTGGAGAACTCATCCACCATTATTAAGGTGTATCTTCAACCTCCTAGACTTGAAACACTAACAGGTCCAAACAAGTCCATGTGGATTAAGAAGAGAGGTGTAGCAGTAGAGGAATTATGTTTAGATTTAAAAGATGACTTTCTTTGATTACCCTTCTCACAAGCTGTGCAGAGTTTATCCTTAACATAAGTTATAAAAGGAAAACCTGTTACTAACTCTTTCTTTCAGAGTTTGTTGATGTTCTTGAAGTTCAGGTGTGATAGCCTTTTAAGCCATAACCTGTTGAGGTCTGCATTACTTCTTGAGATGAAACATGTTTCACGTGTTGGATCAGCAGATTTCATGTCTACGACATATACCCCTATATTTCTTTTTGCACACAGCACAACTTTGCCTTGGGGATCCAATATGTTCCCCAGGTGCTCATCAAAGTTAACCTTATAGCCAGCATCACACAGTTGACTAATGCTGACAAGGTTATGTTTTAGACCAGAGATATAAGGTACTCTGTTCAATATTGCAGCACCAGCGTGAAGGGTTCCATATCCTTCTGTGAATCCCTGGACATTGTCACCAAATGTGAGCTTTGGGCCTTTTTCAGGCTTGAGATCACTCAGCAAATATTTGCAACCTGTCATGCGGCCAGAGCAGCCACTGTCCAAGTACCAAACCTTGCTTGATTGTTTAACCTGCAGTGTGTCATGGGAAATATTAGTTTTCAGGGGAACTCATCATAAGGATGAGTTCTCCTTCTTCAACAACATTTTTTGATGGACCACTGAGATCTACACTTATATTTCCAATTTGGATTGTATCAGCTGAGATACTCTCCTCAACGACAAGGTTACTTCCAACACTGCTGGTTTTTGCAGTGTTGGAGCTAACAGTGTCAGCACGCCTTATGTCCTCAGTTTCAGGACAGTCCTTGGCCATGTGAGTCTTCTTTCCACATTTATAACATTTTCTCTTTTTGGACTTTTTGAAAGAAGAACACCCAGAAACGAATTTTGGTGTTTATCTATGTTGGACTTCTCAACAGGTTTTACAAATGTTTCACTTGTTTTAGAAGAGCCAACAGGTTTTGTGGAAGGTTCAACATCGACAGCTTTGCATGTACCCTCTTTCCTCTTTTTAGGAGGACAGAGGTCAAATACAGGTAATTTAACTATTTTTCTAACCTTCGACAGGTTTGAAAAACTTATTTTTAGCCTTCTCAGGTTGAGCAATTGCTTTGCCTTTGCCTTTACTGAGATGTGATGATTTTTGCCTACTTAAGGTGGTATGATCATCACCCTTGGTTTTAACAAAATATTTTCTTTCATTTATAAATAGTTATCCACTATGATTTAAAAACTTATTTGAAATCACAGCAGATTTGCTTCCAACATGAGACTTACCCCTGTTGGATGCAAGCTGCTTTCCTTTTGAAAATTTCTTCTCAAAGTGTTCAGCATTGAATGGAGGAACATGTTTTTTACCACCAGCTTTAACATCAGAACCTGTCTGGTTGACAAGTTTAGTTGCCAAAGCTGCAGTTTTAACTTGTTTTCCATTCTGTTGTTTACGTCTTATGGTTGAGCATTTAGCAGGCTGGTTTGATGGAGAACACATTCCATAACCAGTCCTTGCAACTTTTTCACATAAGCCCTCAGTGTTTTGAGGCCTGACAAACGTGTTTGTTGAAATCAGCTTTCCGTTTACATTTGTAATGAATGTATTTGGAAGCTCATTAAGAGAGGACCGATCTGTTTCCAGATTTTTGATTACAAAGATTGAAGCTGCTGTATCAAGATCTCCTCCAAGGTAGGCTTGGATTTGAGCAGGAATTTGCTCATTGATCCATTGACTGGCTCTTTTATCTGAATGACACCAAGAGTCAACAATCTTTTGAAGCTTAGCGTGCTTTAAGTCTGTTTCTCTCTTTTCCTCTAATAAAATAGTATTAATGTGTTTTATTTCATCAAGTTCAGTTGTCAACTTATGAAAACTGTCCAGTTCATTAGATTTTAAGTCAAGATCAGTTTTTATATAGCTTAGAGATTTCAGACTATAAAGCATCATGCTTCTCAATGGCAACTTTCAAATCCACAAGTAAGTAATCAAACATTTTAACTTTTTCTTCAGAGCTGTAATCCTTAAAGTTTTGTACTTTATACATCATGGTGGGATTCCAGTTCTCTAAAGAGCTGAGAGCTTCAGCTTCAGCCAAGTCTTGTTTGAAGTTACTTGTTGAAGGGGCATCAATGTTGGCTACTAGACAGTTGTTGTCTTCTTCATCAGATGATGAATCAGAGTCTTCCCAGTCACATGATTCAGCCATCAGTACCTTTTATTCGTTGGAAGCCACACAGTCTTCCAACTTTTACGACTTGGCCATGGCCATAAGGTACTTAACCCTGTATCCATCATCCTTGTTTGTCTTTTAGGGCTTGGAGGATGAGCCAATAGCTTTAGACACACAGTCAGCAGCTATATGGTCTATTTTGCCACATTTCAAGCACTCAGCCTTGGATTTATCAAATGCCTTCTTTTTGGTAGCACCTGATTTCCTTTGCCGCATCTTACCTCCAAATCTTTTCTTATTATGACTTTCTGACAAGCATAATAATTATTTGCTCATCATCAAGTTTAGTAAGATCTTCACAATCATCTTCTTCTTCTGACATCACCTCCAATTCATCATCAGCCTGTTGATCAGCTTGTGTGAACACATCACACATCTGACTTACAAGTTGTCTCACACTAAGCACTAAGGCTGCACCTCTCTTGGACATTTCCGAGGCTTTTCTCTTTAGTGGCCTTGATTGTTCAACATTTAGCAAGGATCCATAGAGTTAACTAGATCCATGCCTCTGATAGTGCCTGAATTTCTAAGGATAGTAGAAAAAAATAGTTCCATTTCTCAGGCAATATGTTCAAGAACTTGTTCACCAGGGTTAGGGTGTCCTTAGTGATCCCAGTAGCTTTGAGATCATTGATCAATGCAGTAAACCTGGTGTAGGTTTCAGTGAGACTCTCCTTGGATTTTGTAAAGAACGGTTCATATTGTCTAATAAGATTGTTTATCCTGTTATCCAATGTGATAGTTGATGAGCCATCGTTGTGGCCCGTAGAAATAACCTTAAATCAAACTATTAGCTTAGAGAAGTAAGGGTCGAATTCGCAGGGAGTGCGTATGTGAATTAGGGTTAATTAGCTAGTTTCTTTAGTTTATAAAAAGCGATTAAATTGTAAAATGAGTGATTTGTTTGGAATAATGATTATGACTAAATTATAAGTAAAAAAAGGCAAGCAACAAACGAATTGATTAAGAAAGCAATTTGAAGATAACGATTTACGGAATTACTACGGCATAAGTTATTACTCACTTGAATTTCATGCAACAATCACATAGACATAATTAATTGCGTAGTCAAAATAATCATGAATACTTTAACCAATAAATCTCGACATAGCGCATGCAATATTCATTACCTGTCTTAATCACTAAAGTAATGGACTCGACACAACTAATAATATCACTATGAACTATCTTGCTTTTATCAATCAAAACATTTACTCATAATAATAACTGAATGCTTATCATTTGCATTACACAAAAAGTATTCAATAAACACAAAATACATCAACACATGAAATGAAATTCAAAAATGTAAAACTTAGTCGTAGATCCTCCGCAAACGGCTATGGTGTTTAGCCGCTCATCATGTGCTCTTCACCGGGAATGGTTGGAGACATCATCGTAGGCTCGAACGGTTTCAATCCACCTTCTTCATACTTGAATCAACTTCGTGAGAGCTTCGCTGCTTTTTTCAAGACATTGGGACCTCCTCAAACGACCACCATCGGCCTATATTTATAGGGGAGGTGGAAATTAGGGTTTTTGGCTCAAAAACGCATCTACTGTCATTTCATGTAGCACCAGCATAGGCCTGGGCGTAGGCTTGTGCCCCCCGCCCCTGCGCTGGGAGTACGGCCTATGCTACGCTAGAAGTGCTCTGTAACACAAAATAGTTCTGTTTTGTAGCGTAGCGTGGCGTAGGCCTGCGCCCCCAGCGGCTCGGATCGCGCTGAAATTTCTCGAGCTCTTCCAATTGACTTCTTGACCATGAAACATAACTTGGGAGTAAAAACATGGAAGTTACGAAGCATCGGTGCTTAAAATGAGCCTAAAACGATACCGAAAACACATAAAATTATAGCATTGTCAAACCTCCCCAACTTAACTCTTGGTCGTCCCCGAACAAGCCTTTGGAATCAGAACTAACTATGTACCGGGCATATATTAACAGTGTGTCTAGAAATTCTAAATTAAGCTAGCCTTCACAATAATGCATTAAAATATTTAATATATAAACCAAAGACGTTTTCAGTTAAAATATATTTTCCTTATAATTTATATAATGTATCTCACTTTTGGAAATTACCCTTTTAGCTTAAGGTTACAAAACTTAAAACACGTGGGTCTTTTGACCATCTTTTCCCTCTGTGCATGTTTAGGACGAAATATTTCTTTTTTAAATGCCATGCTATATCCATATTTTTCTAACTCAAATTATCAAGCTGGCCCGTGTAGAGAGATTTAGGTCAATCACTCCCAAACCAGATGGTTTTAGGGGATTAGGCATGAGTGCTAATCCAAAGGACTTAATTTCCTGAACCATCTAGACTATAGTTGAATCGTTTTGAGGCTAAAAATATGATTAAGTTCTCCCCCTTATTGCATGAGTTTCCAAAGTCTTTTGACACATTCATTATATTTAAGCACGAATATAATTTAACCTACTTGAATATGCTTCGCATATCAAAAATGTTAACTATTATTACGACTCTTTTCTTAATTATAGAATATCCTATCAACACTAGCCAATTCCCTAGTACATGTATTTTCTATTTATCATCATTTTCCACGGCCTGATCGGCAAACAAGACTCAAATGGGGAAGGCAAGAGAAACTATGTATAAACATTAAAAATCTAGAAAAGGATTCGGTTATCTAATCTCTGGGTCATGGCCTCAGGGAACTCACATTGATCCACCATTGAATCATCTAACCACCTCATAACGCGACTGTGTGAGGTAGACGTCCCTTTGTTCGGCACTTCGGGCCGAACCTCCACTTAATTTGCGGCTTTCTACTCTCTCTTTCCTCTCATCCTCCGTGTAACTCTCGATATACGTCTGATTTGTTTCTTTGTCGAATATCTCAAACCCCTCATCTACTTCCCTAAAAATCAGGGCAGGAAACATGGCGGCCGTAATATACGTCGCCGAAACTAAAGAAGCAAGGGAATCAGGTGAAAGTGCACCCATCCTCTCAAGAAATTTAGAGATCAACCATCCGTGGGGGATGATCGTCCTCTCTCTCTTGTCGTACATCGCCCATATATCGTTAATGACTGTCCATGCGAAGGACAGTCTAGCTTTACCTTTGAAAATGGGATGAAGAACCGTGATGTCCCGATGTCTGATCTTAGACAAATCACTATCTCTCGGCAAGATGTTATTCATAATTATTTTGTGAAGCACCTTACACCTTGGGGAGAAATCCTTCCTATTACAGGAAGTGGAACCTTCTACTTCATCAACGGTTTGGTTAAATACTTTGCATACCCGCTCCACCCACTCTCTGGACCAGGTCTTATCAGTAGAGGCCAATTGGGCCTCTAATTTGTACTCGTACCCGCGTTGGGTATACCCTTCGTTGCCCACCCCAGTATCTAAGTGAAACAACTGGTGAAGGATTCTAGCATCCATCTGCACATCCCTACCATGGACAGTGCCTATCAACTCAGCTCATTATATGTGGGCCGCCTAGATCAAACACACCTTCCCAGCCTAAGAAATCGAAGAGATACAGGATTCCGTAATCCTCAAAATCTTGCCTCCTAACCAACACACGGTTAGAATACTTCTTGCAAGGAAATAATTGTGGTCTAATTTCCTTGGGGTGTTGGGGTAACAATAGGTTTGGGGTCCAGTATAGTAGCACATTAACGTGTTGAGTTCTTTGGCGTGTACTTCTTGCCATCTACAAATTGCCAATCAATCGAGTATGTTGTGAGATAAATTAAACAATGTTACATATAATTACATTTTTCTCAATTACGCTCATATGTTAGATGCATATATATAAACTTTTATGCACAATTAAGCACTTCTTTTATATATATATATATATATATATATATAATTTGTCATCGTTTTAAGCACTAAACATGTATTCAATATATCACTAAAAATTCATTTTGCACATGAAATTAATTTTCTAGCTAATCAACTAAACTTTATAAATTATAAATTATATGCACATTTAGGAACGCAAGATAATAGAACCAACTTATTCCAAATTAATCATGGAAAATTAACTCAAATAGCAACCAAACATATATCTCATCATACATATTTGGGATAATTGCAAAAAAAACCACCAACTTGTCAGTTTCTCGTGATTAAAACCCCAAACCATTTTTTCGTTGCATAGAAACCAAGAACTAACTAAAAATCACTAAATCAAGGTTATATCAATGGATAACCGCTTGAAACTAATTATTAATACTAAGTGCACCGGTAAATAACCTACGTGAATAAATTTTAATGGTTTAAACATTCTGCCAAGTATTAAACATAATTTAGACCCCTGTTGCTGATGCAATCACATTTAAAAAGTTACATTTAAAAAATATCAACATGAATTTAAATGATGTGTAATCCTTGGCAACCGGTTTCAAAAATTAAAACTTATTACATGTAGTTTAGTTACCGGTCCACGTTGGATTAATAACCAATTACCCATTGATAAAACCTCAATTTACTGATTTTTAGTAAGTTCGGGGTTTTGTATGCAACGAAAAATGCTTTGGGATTTTAATCACGAAAAACTGACAAGGTGGCGGTTTTTTTTGCATAATTATCCATACATATTTCAAGATTATCATCACATTTATGAAATTTAACATACTTTGACTCTAATAAGTCAAAATCACCATGAAAATCCATTGATGACCATGAAGCTTCATACTCTCATTTAGCTCAAAAAGTATGAAATAACTTGCATTTAAACAATAAAAACACTAACCTGGATAATTGGAACCTTAAAGATGGTGGAAATATAGCTTCTTCTTTACCCACTTCCAAACCCAAAAATCTTCAAAATGGATGAAAATACCCACAAGAAGTGATTTTAAGCCTGGATCTTTGTTATATATGGTAGTGTGAGTGATTTGGAGCTTGGATTTTCACTTTTTAGCACAAAAATGGCACAAATATGGGTTAGCCGCACTTGAGCCGTATGGTGAAGTGAATTTAGGGTTTGTGAAAGTGAAGAAGGAGCTAAAATATGCAATATAAACATGATAGGGGCATAGGCTGGGTGTAGCCCTGCAGCCCCCCCTGTGCTCGGGCTTTCAAAATTTTGATTTTTTACTGGTTTTTGGTACACGGGGCAGCATATCCTTCTTGTTTGTGATAAAAAAAAATATAGTCTAAAAATTTGTGGAGGCTAATTTAATTAATACATTATTGAAAACCTACCCTCCCATACTTAGACCTCTGTGACGTCCTCATCACTTTAGAATATCTGAATTAGTTAAAGATGAGAGATTCTTGGTATATATTCCTTGCTCAAAAATAAATTCAAATAACTTAAATAACTCAAATAAATTTGATTAAATTCAATCTGAAACTTTTAATTACAATTATCACACCACATTGAAAATAAAAATAAACAACCGAAAAGAAAATAAAGTACGGTTACAATCAGAAAAACCACTACATCAAAAATTAAACAACCAAATACTTAACGTCTCTCACACAAAACCAAACATACTTTTGCAAATAAAAATTAAAACTGTTTGGGAGGTAGGACAAATTTTTCTAGCTCGGCCACAGTTAGTTGAATGTTCGTCAGCCAGTTTGAGTGCACTTGAAACATATAATGTGTCTTCTTTTGTCCCTCTTGAAGTTTCTCGATATCTTATAGCAAATCTTTGTTCGTGTTAAGCAAACTAGTCATGAAATCCTTCAAAATATCGATTTGAGACCTCAGTAAAGCCACAGTTGACACTCTTTTCCATGGCCTCTCATCATCATCGACCTCCATCCTAGTTTTTCCCTTGTTGTTTTGTCTTTCCTCTGGGTACTCGGGGGCAACGAATGGGATCACGGTCAATCTAGAGGTTTTAGGGCAGCGAATTTGGTAACTGTAAGGCCACCACGTCTACGGATCGAATCAATGCGCGACATCGTCCAACAAGGGTGGAATCGTCGCTAGACGCTTAACAGATTGATCACGCGCGGAACACGGAGCTGAACACAATGCTAGCCGATAGGAAACCGACCCCACACGATGTATTGCTCCTAAAACTCTTTGAAAACGATTTGCAATTCGCCCGTGCACTCTGACAAAAGCTAAAATCTTAGCTTTTCCAAATGTCCTTTACCTCAGCTCTCAAAATCGTCTACAGTCATATTCTCTGAGATTCAGATGCTCTGTTTGCTTTCAAGTTCGACAAAACCTCTGAGCCTTCATAGATATCTGAACTCACAATGATAAGTTCATTATAAAACCCTTTAGTTCGTGCATGACGCTCCTCCAGGAACCTACAGGTTCAAGCCCACTAAGAACTTATTCTCATAAGTTCACGAGCCTATGCCTTAAGAACTTATTCTCATAAGTTCATGTCTCATGAATTTATCACTAGAAGTTCTTATGATGCAATCATGAACTTATCAAGCCATTGCAATACCTCTATTGCAAAACACTATCAATAACAAAACTAGATTGATGTCATCACACTAGATGTACCAACAAACTCCCCCTTGATGATAGCTTCTAGTTGTTGTTCATCGATCACAACAGACCATCAATAACGAGACTAGACTGCTGTCTTGACACCAGTTGTACGAACTGACTCCCCCTTGACGATAGCTTCTAGCTGTTATTCATTGATCTTTAATTTTAGGCCTGTTCAGATTGCTTCATGTAAATAGACCCAGATTAACGCAACCTATAACCTTATCATTTTCATCCTCCATTAGCTTCAGTTGTTTCATTGTCAACAATCCACCACATCATGTTTCTCAGAACATCCTGTGGCATTGTTCTCAACGAAACCATCTTCAAGCATCTAACTGACTTGTAGACTAACTTAGTCGATGTCCTACCAGTTGGAGGATTTGATCTTGTCTCGTCTCCTGTCCTTATACCAACTCTTGGATTAAGATTTACAAACCTTCTAAATCGACCCTCGCTTCTGATAGTTTTTGCAAACACTTCAGCATGAGAATCGTCTCCTAGGTTGTAAGATCCTTCCAAGCTAAATCAATCACGTCATACAGTAGAATCTGATTCATCATTTAGTGCAGAACTCAGCGCATATAAATCTATCACATTCTGATCTTCATTATAAACTTTTTCATCGACTAACTTCCAATCACGTACATCTTCAGGAATAAACTATCCTTCCTCAAGATCCTCCTGCTCTATGTCATCTTTGAAGTTGAAACTTTTTTCTTATTCATCCAAAACTGACAATGCTCCGATCAGAACTTATCTTCAGTTACTTTTGTCACCTCTGAAGCCTTGTCTTTTCCCTTGTCAGCGGCTGATAATCCAGACTCCCCCTGAGGATCAGCAAGCTGAGCAGATTGTTGTCTTGAAAGATCTACCAGCTCATTCTCTTTCACTTTCTTTTTGTGCACTCGGGTTATCTTCTTCACCTTCTCTACAATTCTCCCCCTGAGATGGACGATCTTTCAACAATTTGTCAAGTATAGCCTTCACATATGCAATCTGCTAATTCTAATGTTGAAGTCCTAGAACCGTCGTTGTCACTGATGAATCGGTACTGAAGGTTTGTGGTCTGCAATTATAAGCTGAAACTCCACATCTAACATTGTTTAGACTTAATCAGTCACATGAAACAAGTCCTATAATGATAGATGGACATCCAAATTCACATATTCAACGATAAAAAAAATACAATGAGACTTTCCTTACTTTCTTTGATGATATAGAAGGTAAACCAAACACTAGAATTATGTTCGAGAGAAGCAATCGATGCCTTCGTTACAAAACCATAAAGTTTTGAAAAACTTTGAATTTTTTTAACTTTTTCAACTTATCGCGGAACCCTCACTTTGAGCAACTGATTTATCACGCATCTGTTGTTTTTCCAACTGGGACATAATCTTAGTATCTGACCTCGATCCTATTTATTTAAAAATGAACTAAAAGAAATTAAAATAAAATAAAATAAAATAAAATAAAATAAAGTTAACTGAAAAAGAAATTAAATTGCAATAATTTAAAGATAAAAAGACACTAACAAAATATTTTTGCGATAGTGTCAAAGAAGGTTCAATCAGATAGCTTTGACAACTCACTTTCGTTGTTGCACTTTCACACTTTGGAATTTTTGATTCCTTTGATTGTTTGTCGTTACATACACACCAAGTCGATTGTCGGTATGTTTGTCCACTAAAGCACTCAACACTTAGGATTTTCCTTTGGCCTTTATATTTATCAAGAAACTACCTTACGTGTCCCACACTTAGATATACTTATGATCAAGACAGACATACAATGATTATGACTTTTTGGTATTTGTAAATCATCTTTAAAAGGCAAACATCGGACACAGTTCTGTGTTTACATACAACAGAGTGTCTTAGTTTGTCTTAGGGTAGAGCATACTTCTTTTATTTTAGCAAGGCAGCGGTGACAGGTCTTTACTTGCGTACAACAAAGCGACATATCTTGCTAGTTTAAGTCAGAACAGCGGTGACAGGTCTGTACTTACGTACAAGAAATCGACATGTCTTGAATCTCTTTACATTTCATGCTTGCTCTTTTTTAAGATGAATTTCGATGAATCCATACATCCCTAGTTTAATTTACATACCTCATTCATAATTAATGTATGTGAGCCTCTAATATAGAAATTAAGACCTTTTGGTCATACATCTAAGATAGTTACACATAAGACATTTTCTTGATTGGTTTATTAGCTTTCAGGAAAACTTACATGTTTTATGCCTACCAACATATCATTACGTGAACATGCATATCCCTTATAATTTTTAGTGCATTACGTGTGAAAGTTTAACACTTAGAGTTTGTTAGATTGTGCTAAATTTCGTCAGTTTGAACCTTATACTCTAAGACTTCTCTCTTAATTTTAATTTTTCTCTGTTTTTAATTTTTATGGTTTTCTTAATTTTAATTTCGTCAGTTTGAACCTTATGGTGTCGCAATGTGAAATGAGTACGGAATCCTTGTATCTCGTTTAACGGATCTATCACACGCGAAACGCGGAGCCCAACAATACGTCAGCCGATATAACACCGACCCTACACGTCGTATTGCTCCTAGACTCTCTGAAAACACTCTCAAGTTTGTGCACACTCACGAACACTGAAAAACGTATTTCGCCAAAAGTCCTTTACCTCAGCTCTCAAAATCGTCTGCAGTCATATTCTTTGAGCTTTGGATGCTCTGTTTGCTCTCAAGTTCGACAAAACCTTTGAGCCTTCAAAGATCACTGAATTCACAATGATAAGTTCATTATATAACCCTTAAGTTCGTGGATGACGCTCCTCCACGAACTTACAGGTTCAAGCCCACTAACTTACCAAGGCTAAGTTCGTACGAACTTAACCTCCTTAAGTTCGTGACCTCCTTAGGAACTTATTCTCATAAGAACTTAGCCTCCTTAAGTTCGTGACCTCCTTAAGAACTTTTTCTAATAAGAACTTAGGCTCCTTAAGTTTTACTTTAAAAAAAGAGGGAAAAAGAAAAGAAAAAAGAGAGATAACCATAAAAATTAAAAAAGAGAAAAATGAAAATTAAGAGAGAAGTCTTAGAGTATAATGTTCAAACTGACGAAATTTAGCACAGTCTAACAAACTCTAGTGTTAAACTTTCACATGTAATGCACAAAAAATTCTAAGTGATATACATGTTCACGTTCTGATATGTTGGTAGGCATAAAACATGTAAGTTTTCCTGAAAGCTAATAAACCAATAAAGAAAATGTCTTATGTGTAACTAACTTAAATGTATGACAAAAATGTCTTAATTTCTATGTTAGAGGCTCACATACATTAATTATGAATGAGGTATGTAAATTAATCTGGGGATGTATGGATTCATCAAAATACATCTTAAAAAAGAACAAGCATGAAATGTAAAGAGAGTCAAGACATGTCGCTTTGTTGTACGTCAGTACAGACCTGTCACCGCTGTTTTGACTTAAACTAGCAAGATCTGTCGCTTTGTTGTACGCAAGTACAGACCTATCACCGTTGTCTTGCTAAAATAAAAGAAGTATGCTCTACCCTAAGACAAACTAAGACACTCTGTTTTATGTAAATAATGAAAAGTGTCTGATGTTTTCCTTTTAAAGATGATTCACAAATACCGAAAAGTCATAATCATTGTATGTCTGTCTTGATCATAGAAGTATATCTAAGTGTGGGACACGTAAGCTAGTTTCTTGATAAATAAAAAGGCCAAAGGAAAATCCTAAGTGTTGAGTGCTTAAGTGGACAAACATACCGACAATCAACTTGGTGTGTATGTCACGACAAACAATCAAAGGAATCAAAAAATACAAAGTGTGAAAGTGCAAAACCGAAAGCGAGTTGACAAAGCTATATGATTGAACATTCTTTGACAATATCCCAAAAATATTCAGTTAGTGTGTTTTTATCTTTAAATTGTTGCAATTTAATTTCTTTTTTAGTTAACTTTATTTTATTTTAAATTCTTTTAGTTCATTTTTAAATAAATAGGATCGAGGTCAGATACTAAGATTATGTCCCAGTTGGAAAAACAATAGATGCGTGATATAATCAGTTGCTCTAAGTGAACGATACACGATAAGTTGAAAAAGTTGAAAATTTTTCAAAGTTTTTGAAAACTTTACGGTTTTTTAACAAAGATATGGACTGCTTCTCTCGAACTTACTTCTAGTGTTTGGTTTACCTTCGAAACCATCAAAGAAAGCAAGTACTGAGAGTTTTGTTGTATTTTTTTTTATTGTTGAATAGGTGATTTTGATGTGTTAGGCACAAAAAGGCCTCAGTCAAACCTTATCTGCATCTGAGGGGGAGATTCTTAATTAAACATGTTGATGCTTTTGAAGGTGGAATTTAAGGCCTGTTATATGCTTTATTGAAACCTGAAAATGATTTGCAATATCAGCCTGAAGCTGTTCTATGTGTTGCATGTGTTGCAACAAAGGCAGTTAGCTGTTCAGTCTGCTGAAGAGGCTGGACATAAACTGTCTACGCTGCTCTACACTGGTGAGCAGCTTGGGCAGTTTACAAGTGTTCTGTTCTTTGTGAACAGAACCTGTTCTTTGTGAACAGACTAAACAATTTATGGAATATGTTTCCAAGTCCTCATGTATTGTTTTTTACTACAAGATCAGTTTACAAAGTCGAAGACAAAGTGGAAAACAGAACTGCTCAGCCTGCCCACGCTGTTCTGTCACATGAAGACAAAAGGATATTTGAAAAAGGGTGACAGACCTTTTTCTTATATCAAAGTAGGCCTTAACAAAGGAAGAAATACGCAAAGTTGACATTCCTTATTTACTTAAAGCTAATGCAACAGTAGACAAAGTGAAAAGACAAAAGTTCTGCAACATAAAGGCATGTCTGCTTTTCAGAATGTGCAGAAAAGTTTATGTTGTCTTTTCAACAAGACATTTCACTTTTCCTTTCATCCAATGAAGAAGCTTCTCTTAGATCCTCGGAGTGAGTATAAAAGGAAACTTCCAAGGATTGAAAGGATAAGCCAAAAAGCTAAGTGCTGAAGCCAAGAGTGAACGTGCATTCAAGTGTGTCTTTCATGCATGCAAGTCTGCTTGAATAAAACAGTGCTTTGTGTCCAACCTGTTCTTATTCAAGCTGCTTCTCTGAGTCTTGTAAACACAGTGAGTAATTCCTAGTGAGTGTATTCATTGTAACTAGTTTAAGTCTGTCTTAGATTAGTTAACATACTGTTGTATCTGTCATCTCAGCTTGAACTTTTCCGCATTCAAGCTTGTTTGTAATTAACTTTTGTTGATAATACATACAAACATTGAGGAAAGAGTGTGTAGTTTTCAAATTGTTGTATTCATCCCCCCTCTACAGCTTAAGGCTATATACTTGGGAAACCTTTCGGGACCTACAACTGGTATCAGAGCAGTTTAGAGTGTGTGTCATTCTAGATCTCTCATTCTCCCAATGTTTCCATGGACAACAGTGTTGCAAGTTCCTCATACTATGACAATGACTCAATGGGCAAACCTCCAAAGTTCAATCATCAGAACTTTTCTGGTTGGAAGTGCAGATTGATGCTCTACTTAGAGAATCTGGATGTGCAACTACCAGAGATTGTAATGGAGGGTCCCTATGTGCCAACCTCTGTTACAACTATAACTCCTGCTGTTGAAGGAGCTGCTCCTGAAATCAGAACATTTGAGAAAGCAAAAGCTCAATGGTCTGATGAAGACAAAAGACTGGTGGCTCTTGATGCAAAGGCCAGAAATAACCTGGTCATCTCTCTGCCTGATGATGTGTTCAAACAGGTTGAGAAGATGAAGACTGCAAAGGAGATGTGGGATACTTTGTGTACTGTCTATGATGGACCCACAATCACACTGGATAATAGGATTAATAATCTTGTTAGACAGTTTGAACTCTTCCTTGCAAAACCAAAGGAGACTCTCACAGAAACCTACACCAGGTTTACTGCTCTTATTAATGTTCTCAAAGCTGTTGGGATCATCAAAGACAACCTGATTCTGGTAAACAAATTCTTAGACATCCTGCCTGAAGAATGGAATTATTTTTCTACAATCTTAAGGAATTCAGGTACCATCAGAAGTATGGATCTTGTAAACCTATATGGATCCTTACTGAATGATGAGCAGTCAAGGCAACAGAAGAGAAATGCCTTGGAAATGTCTAAGAAAGGTGCAGCCTTTATGGCCAGTGTGAGACAACCTGTAAGTCAGATGGGTGATGTGTTCACTCAACCTGATCAACAGGCTGATGATAAGGAGGAAGTGTCTGATGAGGAAGACAATGCAGATCTTGCTGAACTGGATGATGAACAAATGATAGCCATGCTTGTCAAAAGGTTCAACAAGAAAATGTTTGGAAGAAACATGTTGCAGGGAAGCTCAAACGCTGTTAAAAAGAAGGCATTTGATAAGACCAAAGCTGAGTGCTTCAATTGTGGCAAACCTGGCCATATAGCTGCTGACTGTGTGTCAAAAGCTGTTGGTCAGTCATCCAAACCACACAAGACAAACAGGGATGATGGCTATAGGATTAAGTACCTTATGGCTATGGCTAAGCTGAGGAAGTTGGAAAACTCAGTGGTTTCAAACCGGCAAAAGGGACTCATGGCAGAAACTTGTGACTGGGAGGAGTCCGATTCATCATCTGACGAAGAAGACAATCACTGTCTGATGGCCAACACTGATGTCCCATCAACAAGCAACTTCAAACAGGATCTGGCTGAAGCTGAAGCTTTTAGCAGCTTGGAGAACTGGAACCATATAATGATGTATAAGGAACAAAATTTTATGGATTACAGTTCTGAAGAAAAAATAAAATGTTTGAATATATGCTTGTTGATTTGAAAGCTGCTGTTGAAAACCATACTATTCTATTATCTGAAATCTCTAAGCTTAAAATTGATCTTGAAACAAAATCCAGTAGACTGGACAGTTTTCATAAGTTGGAAACTGAGCTTGATGAATTAAAACACATCAACTCTATTTTACTGGAAGAAAAGAGAGAAACAGATATAAAACATGCTAAGCTTCAAAAGATAGTTGACTCTTGGTGCCAATCTGCACAAAAAGTCAGCCATTGCATAAGTCAGCAGATCCCTGCACAAATCCAAGCCTATCTTGGAGGGGATCTTGACACAGCAACTTCCATTGTTGAGGTTAATATTCTGAAAGAAGATTTGTCCACTCTTGGTGAGCTTCCAAACACTTCTATTCAAAAAGTGAATGGTAAATTAATCTCAACAAACAGGTTTGTCAGGCCTCAAAACACTGACAGCTCGTGTGAACCTAGCTCAAAAGCTGCTGATGAAATAAGTTCTCCATCAAATTAGCTTGCTAAGTGCTCTGCTGATTCACACAAGCAAAAGAAAGGAAAACATCTCCAAACTGCAGCGGTGGACACCAAGCCTGTTGACAAAACAGGCTCTGGATCTAAAGCTGATGGTAAAAGGCATACTAATCCTTTTAATGCTGAACATTTTGAAAATAAGTTTTCAAAAGGTAAGCAGTCTGCCATTAACAAGGGTAAGTCTCATGTTGAAGGCAAACCTGCTGTGATTTCAAATAAGTTTTCTAATCATAGTGGTAAACTGGTTTTAAATGAGAATAAGTTTTTCAAAACCAGAAATAATGATTATGTTGATAGGCAGCATCAATCACATCTCAGGAAGGGCAAAGGCAAAGCCATTGCTCAGCCTGAGAGAGTTGGGAATAGGTTTCCTAAACCTGTGGAAGTTCAAAAGCCAATTAAGCTTCCTATCTTTGACATCTGCCCTCCTAAAAAGAGGAAAGAAGAGACAGACAAAGCTGTGGCTATTGAACTTTCCACTCAAGCTGCTGATTCATCAAATAGTAATGAGTTTGCTAAACCTGCTGATAGAATCAAAAGAAATAACTCAGAATGTGTTTCTGAAAGGTATTCTTTCAAAATGCTAAAAGCAGAAAATGCTATAAATGTGGAATTAAGACACATCTGGCCAAAGACTGTCCTGAAACTGAGGACATGAGGCCTGCTGACTCTGATGGTTCCCTCACTGCTAACATAAACAGTGTTGGAAACATCTTAGTCAATGAGAGTGGCATCCAAACTGTAACTATTCAAATAGGAAATATTAGTGTTGATATCACAAGTCCATCAACAAATGTTGATGAAGTAGGAGAACTCATCTCTGTGATGAGTTCCCTAAAAATGACTAATATTCTTCTTGTCACTCTACAGGAAAAACAACCATCCTAGGTTTGGTACTTGGACAGTGGCTGCTCAGGGCACATGACAGGTTGTAAGGACCCGCTGAGTGATCTCAGGCCTGAAAAAGGGCCAAAAGTCACCTTTGGTGACAATGTACAGGGATCCACTGAGGGATATGGAACTCTTAAAGCTGGTGCTGCAGTGTTCAAAAGAGTAGCCTATGTGGTTGGGCTGAAACATAACCTTGTTAGCATAAGTCAACTGTGTGATGCTGGCTACAAGGTTAACTTTGATGAGCATCTGGGTTACATATTGGATCCCCAAGGCAAAGTTGTGTTGTGTGCTCAATGAAAGAAAGGTGTATATGTTGTGGACATGCAATCTGCTGATCCCACAACTGAAACCTGTTTTCTCACAAGGACAAATGCAGATCTAAACTCTGTAAGAAAGAGTTAGTGACAGGTTTGCCTTCTATGACTTTTGCTAAAGATTGACTCTGCACAGCTTGTGAGAAAGGCAAGCAGAGAAAATCATCTTTTAATCCAAACATAATTTTTCTATTGATACTCCTCTCTTCTTAATCCACATGGACTTGTTTGGACCTGTCAATGTTCCAAGTCTAGGAGGAAGAAGATACACTCTAGTAATGGTTGATGAGTTCTCCAGGTACACATGGGTTATCTTCCTGAAGAGCAAAGGAGAGGCTGCTAGAGAAATTATTGGTTTTGTGAAAAAGATGGAAATGCTGAACTCTGCCCAAGTGAAGCAGCTTAGAAGTGATCATGGTACTGAATTCAGAAACAGTACTCTTGAAGACTTCTGTGAAGAGAAAGGAATCAGTCAAAATTTTTCAGCTGTAAGAACTCCACAACAAAATGGAGTTGCTGAAAGGAGAAACCGAACTCTCATTGAAGCTGCTAGAACCATGCTGTGTGCATCTGGTTTACCTTCATCATTTTGGGCTGAAGCTATTAACACTGCCTGCTTCACCCAAAACAGATCCTTAGTGGTGAAAAGGTTCAACAAGACTCCATATGAGCTGCTCAAAGGGAGGAAGCCAAATGTCAGTTACTTCCATGTGTTTGGGTGTCCCTGTTTCATTCTGAATTAAAGGGACCAACTGGCAAAGTTTGAACCAAAAGCTGATGTAGGTGTGTTTGTTGGCTACTCTGCTATCTCCAAAGTCTACAGAGTGTACAACAACAAAAGAAAGGTGATAGATGAATCTATCAATGTCACCTTTGAAGAGTCCAAGAATGCTTCCACAAAACTGGAATTTTTATAAATCAAAGAAAGTATACCTTAGATCTCTTGAAAAAGTTTAATTTTTATCAAAGTTCTCCTATTAAAACCCCAATGGCAACCAATGTAAAATTGGATGCTGATGCCAGTGGCAAAGCTGTTTCAGTAACAGCTTACAGAGGTATGATTGGGAGCTTGCTAAATTTAACTGCTAGTAGACCTGATATTATGTTTGCCACCTGTTTGTGTGCTAGGTTCCAAGCTGATCCAAATGAATCTCATCTAGCTGCTGTTAAAAGAATCTTCAGATACCTGAAGGGCACATCAGGTTTGGGTCTTTGGTATCCTAAAGACTCAAGTCTTGAACTAACAGGTTATTCAGATTCTGATTTTGCAGGCTGCAGGCTAGACAGGAAAAGCACAACAGGTGGATGTCAAATCCTTGGTGGTAAGTTGACAAGTTGGTGTAGCAAGAAGCAGAACTCAGATTCTACTTCCACTGTTGAAGCTGAGTACATTGTTGCTGGAAGCTGCTGTGGGCAGATTTTGTGGATGCAGCATCAGCTTGAAGACTATGGACTTGTGTATAGGAAAACTCCTATTTTGTGGGATAACACAAGTGCCATAGCCATTTCCAACAATCCAGTATTTCATTCAAGAACAAAGCATATTGAGTTTAGACATCATTTCATCAGGGATCACATTTAGAAAGGTAATGTGGAGGTAAGTTTTATTTCCACTAATGAACAGCTTGCAGACATTTTTCACCAAACCTCTTGATGAAACCAGGTTTAATTACCTTGTTAGTAAGCTGGGCATGTTAAACAAAAGTGACTAAGTGTCCTCAATGTTCTAAGACGTTATATGTCTCACACTGCTCAAGTTCTTTCAGAACAGCTTAGACAGAACAGACTATGCACGTTCTATACTTAGCCGTTTTCTGCAAAACTTGAACAACTTGAGCATATAACAGGTTTGACAAGTAACAGCTTATATGTCAAGCCTGATCTAATGATCAAACCTTCACCCTGCCCACTCTTTCAATATGTTATACAAGACATTGTCTTGTAACCTGATCAGCTATTGAACACAACCTGTTCTTATATAGCCGAACAGGTTGAAGGAACAACTTGAAGAGTGAACAGCTTGTGATGACCCTGCTTATCACATGTTTGACCATTAGCTTAGACCATTACTTTAATTACCTTTCTTCACAATTAAGTTACTTAATTTTTGTTTTTATTTAACTTAATTACTGCGGATAATGTGGGTTACGTGTGTTAGTGATTAAAAAGGGCTCAAGTGGTCTGACAAACGGTCTAACATGGACAACCGTTCCGTTTTCCGTTAACGACTTTTTCAAGTCAACCGCCCAAATGTTTCTCTCTCATACCCACTCACATTCAAATCCTATAAATACCCCCTACTGTTTCATCTTCGTCTTCCTCACTATTTCCAGAAATCCTCAAGAACCCTAAATCGACTAAGTGTCTTCTGCTTCTCAAAATACCCAAACCTTCACAAATGGCTCAAAGAAACAATCCCTTTCTTCCAGTGTTCGTTGGTGATGATGTTGTAAAACACTCATCAGTTACCACAATGCTGACCATCAAACCCACGAACTACATTGCTAACCTAACCATTCCCAAAAACTATGTACGAAAGGGTTATGAATAGATGGTGGAGTTTCTTCAAGTTCATCCGTTGAATTATGCTATGACTGCCACTCCTGGTGTCCTATACCAGGAGATGGTGTAAGAGTTTTGGTACACTTGTGCCTACAACCCGGACACCAAAGTCATTAAGGGCACTACTCTTAATTGGACTCAGGCCATTGATATAACGATTGATCTTCTCAGGAAGATTCTTCATCTGCCAACTGCTGCATCATATGACAAACCTCAACCTGAAGATGATCAAATGGGCAACCTGCTACGCTTCTGTGGTGTGGCAGAACCCAAAATCGGAGCAACATTGTTTAGGAAAGATCTGTCTCCGACCTACAGTTTTCTATTTGCCTCGGTGGTAATGTGCTTCCGAAGTAAGGTTGGTTCCTTTGACCAACTGAGTCGTGATGAAGTTCCCATTGCTCTACAGCTGGTGGATGGGACAACAATCGACATGGCCAAATGGATTTTTCTGAATTTGAGGGGCCTGGTACAACAAGAAACTCGTCCAGCTGCTGTTCGGTATCCAAGGTTTCTGAGCCTCCTCTTCAAGCAACATTGTGGTGAGCATCTATATAACTCTCAGCCTTTACTTAAGACTGCTGCATTCCCTGTCATAGGGAATAGAGGTTTCTATACCCCTGTTCTACCAAATGAGCCTCCTCTATCTACTCCAATGAGGAGGTTATTGGGGTTAGTGGAAGGACCTTTTGATGTGAGGGTTGCTCCCAAAGCTGCTCCCAAGGGAAAATCAAAAGCCAGGTCCAAGCTTGTTAAAAGGACCCTGGCAACCACTGAAGCTGGGCCTGTCCCCAAGAAGGCCAAAACAGCTCAGTCTGAGTCCGCACCTTTAGCCTCTGTGGCTGAGGAGGAGCAGGCTCCTCACCCTGGTTCATCTGTTGAACCTGAAGCCTTTGTGGCTGGTGCCTCTGTGGCACCTGAGACCATGGAACAGGCCAACCCAACTGTTCCTGACACAGTCTCACACCCTGTCCAAACAGATCCCTTCACCTCTCCACAATCTCCCACTTCATCCGTCCAATACCATCGCAAATCACTCGCCAAAAAGGGTTCAGTTGTAAGAGAAGCCACCCCTGCTCCTATGTTCCCTCTCAACAGGGTTCAGTTGTAAGAGAAGCCACCCCTGCTTCCTCTCCTATTCTGGGAGAAGGTTCAACACAATTGGAGCCTTCTTCACTCCAACCTGAGTCCACCCAGAGTCGGCCTAGACCCTCTGGTTCCTCCCAACAGGAACCAGTTGTACAAATGGAGATAGCCACCTCAACTATTCCAGCCTCCCAACAGGCTGAGAATATTGAAAGACAGGAGTCCTCTCCACTCCATACTGCGTCCACACTGTCCCCACCTCAAACTTCTTTACACCCTGAGTCTGCACGAGGTGTCCACACTGCTGGTATAGACCAATCAGCAGCTCAGCCTCAAATTTCTGCTCCCTATGATACAACTGTTCAACACCAAACAGCTGCTGAGGGACCAACAACTCATGCTGATGAACCTCAGGGAACATACCATCCCTTGGGTGAGGCTGACCCTTCTGTGCAAATTCCATCAGCAGAATTTACCACTGCTGATGTTGAAATGAGTATCCCATCTCCCCATGATGAGGTGTTTTTACACCAAGGCACTGCAGAGGGAACACCCACTGGCCTTAATGAAGGTGTTGCAACACAAGCAGCATCTGAAAGGCCCCCCACATCATCCCCTTCTCCTGATGATGCAGCTACAGCCACTGCTGAGGGACCCTTTGACCCCTCCAAGCTGGGCCACATTACTTTTGCCCAGGCTATGGAGCTTCTCTCAAATGTTCCTCTTCCCTCTCCATCACATCCTCATACACCAGCCTCATCATCTTCGTCTCCATCAACCCAATCTAAACAGTCCACCCATACACCTCCATCTCCTAAAGACCTGCCTTTGAAGGATCAGCTTTCCCTGCTGAATACCAAAGTTGGTTCTCTAGAAACCTCTCTGTCCTCTCTACCCTCTCTTATTTCAGACTCTGTGTCTGACTAGCTTAAGGGATTCTTTGCTGTGTTCAAGGATTCCTTCCTAGCCACTCCACAACCTGACAACTCTCCACAGCTGCTTGCACTCACTGCACAGCTGCAAAATGTCTCCACCTCCCTATCCTCAATTCTTTCACTACAACAGGACTATGTGTCCTCAATGACAGCTATTTCTCAACAGCTGTCATCGCTCCTAACTTCTTGTAATTCTACTCTTCCTGCCACTCTGGCCAGTTTGAACACACTAATTGACTCCCTATCCAATTCTGTGTCATCAAAGCTTGCTGATGTGCAAATTTCTCTTGAACTACATCTTGCACAGCTTCAAAGTTTGCTGTTCACAGCTTCTGATAGGGAAAACATTGTCAAGCTGACCTCTCTTGCTGATGTCCAATCCTCTTCTCTTCAAACCTGTCTTTCCCAGCTTGCAGAGGTGAAGGACAACCTGGCTTTCTTAGTGAATAGCCTTGTTGGTCCCAAGCCTGCTGCCAGAACTGCTTGCAAGCCTGCTGACTTTGTGTCTTCAGGCAGACCGGGTGTTAAAAGTGCTGGTACATCTTTTTCAAAGGGGGAGAAGTCATCTGCCTCGAAGACTAAGTCTAAGGGGGAGAAAACTTCTTCTCCTAAGGAGAAATCAGTGCCTGCAATACCCACTAGTCAACCAGCAGGAGCATCTGCAACAGGTACAATGGAAGGTGCTTCCCAAGCTGCTCAGCCTACTCAGGCTGAATCTCCAAACCCTGCTCAGTCTAAGGGGGAGGAATTCATTCCTGAGGGCAGGCCAAGCAGCAGAAGGAGGCATCTGATTCTAGAAGAAGAAGAGGAGGAAGAGGAAAGTCCTAAAGCTGCTATCACTACAACAGCTAAAGGAAAAGAAAAAGCAGTAGTTGATCCTCATCAGCAGAAAGTAGCAGAGATTAAATTTCACAAAGCCAGGGCCAAAGAAATGGGTCTTCCTATGCACAAATACTTTGCGTTTAGAGAAGAACAGCTTCAAGCCCTGGAAGCTCTAAGGAAAGAAGAAGAATCTGCCAAAGCTGCCAAGTCTTTTTCACTTCAAGAGGCAAGGAAAGTTAAAATGTCCTCTTTGGATGTGCAAAAGAAATTAATGGAAGCTGCTAAGGGATCAGCAGGAGAGAAGGAAGCAGAAAAAGAAAAGGGTGCTCTGGTCTCAGTGACCAAAACTCAAGTGCCTTCTGCTAGAGCTCAGTTCCACTTTGACAACCTGGCAAGAAGAAAGTTTCAGGATGTTGCAGATAGAAGACTTGCCAAGGATGCAATTGTCAAAGCTGTTCCCATATCAAGAAAAGGCAGTCAGTGGAAGTTGAAAATAACTAGAATGGGTGCAACAGGCCCAGAACTAGAAACGTATGACTACACTGATGTTGCACAGATGGGGTATAGGGAATGGGTTGAGCTGGCAGTTGCTCTGAGTGAGTCTAAGTCAGAAACAGCTAAGACATTCAGGGCATATGTTAAAAAGCTAATGAAGAGAGTGAAAGATCTTGGCCTGATCTCAAAAGAAGTCAGTGAGGGTGTCTTTGTGACACATCCCAAAATAAAGGCCAGGAGGACAAAGAAGGACACAAAGATGGAGCAACTCCTCATCTTGATAGAACAGGGTGACTATGCTATTGAGTTGATCACAGCTTGCCTAGTGGAGTAGAGTTTGAAGAAGGCAAGATTATTGAAGAGCCTGAGCTTGGGGCATTTTTTGTAGATCCCTTAACTCAGAAGAGATGCTTTCAGAGAGCTTCAGATCTATACAAGGTGGATCTGAGACAGCTTGCAGCCTTCAGACTTGCAGGTTCATTCAGGCAATCAGGGAAGTGGAGAGCAGCCGTCTGGGATCAGCTCAGAGGCTTTTATGAGAGAGGAGAACTTGAAGATCCCAACTTTATGATCATCAGAAGTAAAATTCAAGAACTTGAGGAAACAAGGGTGGAACTTGAAAAGATGGTTGAAGGTCCTCCTCCACTATAGTAAAGTCCATCTACCATCTGGGTAGGTGAAGAATGGAAGTTGTCCATCAGTTTGACAGGCTTACCATTATTTGCTCCCAACACAAACAGTCCAAAATCTGTTGTACATTAGTTGTACTTTAATTACATAAGTTGTAATTTTTCTTTTCCATCAGTTGTAATATACATCAGTACATCAGTTGTACTTTTGTAAGAACATGTGTTGTTTTATGTAATCAAGAATCAGTGTATATATAAACTGATCTTTTACTTTACTTTGATGTTGTAATTTTATTTCAGAAAATGTACTGTAAAAATATATAGTGATTTTTGATAAGACCAGCTTAGACTGGTTATTGCAAATAGGGGGGAGATTTTTAGGCACAAAAAGGCCTCAGTCAAACCTGTTCTGCATCTGAGGGGGAGATTCTTAATCAAACCTGTTGATGCTTTTGAAGGTTGAATCTAAGGCCTTTTATATGCCTTATTGAAACCTGAAAATGATTTGCAATATCAGCCAGAAGCTGTTCTATGTGTTGCATGTGTTGCAACAAAGGCAGTTTTGCCCAAGCTGTTCAGTCTGCTGAACAGGCTAGACATAAACTGTCTACGCTGCTCTACACTGGTGAGCAGCTTGGGCAGTTTACAAGTGTTCTGTTCTTTGTGAACAGAACCTGTTCTTTGTGAACAGGCTAAACACTTTATGGAATATGTTTCCAAGTCCTTATGTATTGCTTTTGACTACAAGATCAGTTTACAAAGTCGAAGACAAAGTGGAAAACAGATTGCTCAGCCTGCCCACGCTGTTCTGTCACATGAAGACAAAAGAATATTTGAAAAAGGGTGACAGACCTTTTTCTTATATTAAAATAGGCCTTAACAAAGGAAGAAAGACGCAAAGTTGACATTCTTTATCTAGTTAAAGCTAATGCAACAGTACACAAAGTGAAAAGACAAAAGTTCTGCAACATAAAGGCATGTCTGCTTTTCAGAATGTGCAGAAAAGTTTATGTTTTCTTTTCAACAAGACTTTTCACTTTTCCTTTCATCCAATGAAGAAGCTTCTCTTAGATCCTCGGAGTGAGTATAAAAGGAAACTACCAAGGAATGAAAGAATAAGCCAAAAAGCTAAGTGCTGAAGCCAAGAGTGAACGTGCATTCAAGTGTGTCTTTCATGCATGCAAGTCTGCTTGAATAAAACAGTGCTTTGTGTCCAAACTGTTCTTATTCAAGCTGCTTCTCTGAATCTTGTAAACACAGTGAGTATTCCTAGTGAGTGTATTCATTGTAACTAGTTTAAGTCTGTCTTAGATTAGTTAACATACTGTTGTATCTGTCATCTCAGCTTGAACTTTTCCACATTCAAGCTTGTTTGTAATTAACTTTTTTTGATAATACATTCAAACATTGAGAAAAGAGTGTGTAGTTTTTAAATTGATGTATTCACCCCCCCCCCTGTACAGCTTAAGGCTATATACTTGGGAAACCTTTTGGGACCTACATGATGTCCATCTAACATTTTAGGACTTGTTTCATGTTACTGATTAACTCTAAACAATGTTAGATATGGAGTTTTAGCTTATAATTGCAGACCATGAACGTTCAGTACCGATTCTTCAGCTGAAAATAGCGATTCTAGGACTTCAACATCAGAAGCAACAGACTGCATATCTGGAGGCTATACTAGACAAATTGTTGAAGGATCATCCATCTCAGGGGGAGAATTGTAGAGAAGGTGAAGAAGATAACCCGAGTCAAAAAAAGACAATGAAAGACAATGAGCTGGTAGATCTTCCAAGACAACAATCTGCTCAGCTTGCTGATCGTCAGGGGGAGTCTGGATCATCAGCCGCTGACAAGGGAAAAGACAAGGCTTCAGAGGCGACAGAAGTAACTGAAGATAAGTTCTGATCGGAGCATTGTCGGGTTTGGATGAATAAGAAATAAGGTTCGACTTCAAAGATGACTTAGAGCAGGAGGATCTTGAGGAAGGAGAGTGTATTATTTGAAGATGTACCTAATTGGAAGTCAGTCGATGAAAAAGTTGTGAATGAAGATCAGAATGTGATACATTTATATGTGCTGAGATCTGCACTATATGATGAATCAGATTCTGAAGTGTGACGTGATTAATTTAGCTTGGAAGGATCTTACAACATAGGAGATGATTCTCATGCTGAAATGTTTGTAAAAACTATCAGAAGACTGGGTCGATTTGGAGGGTTTGTAAATGTTAATCCAAGAGTTGGAAGAAGGACTGTAGACGAGACAAGATCAAATCCTCCGACTGTTAAGACATGGACTAAGCTAGTCTACAAGTCAGTTAGATGTTTGAAGAAGGTTTCATTGAGGACAATGCCGCAGGTTGTTCTGAGAAACATGATGTGGAGGATTGTTGACAATGAAACAGTTGAAGCTAATGGAGAATGAAGATCATAAGGTTATAACCCTTTGCATCTTGTGAACCTTTCTCAGGGTGATCTGCAGAAGGTTAACGACCAGCCGATTTTCTTTCATGAATGTTGGAATTCGGAAGGCAGATAACACTAGAGAATGGTTAGAGTTTGCGCTAATCTAGGTCTATTATAGGAAGCAATCTGAAAAGGCCTAAAATTGAAGATCAATGAATAACAGCTAGAAGCTATCATCAAGGGGGAGTCTGTTGGTACACCCGGTGTGACGACAAACAGTCTAGTCTCGTTATTGATGGTCTGTTGTGATCGAAGAACAAAAACTAGAAGCTATCATCAAGGGGTAGTCTGTTGGTACTTCCGGTGTGACGAAAGCAGTCTAGTTTTGTTATTCATAGTGTATTGCAATAGATAGGGTCTTGTTAATGCAATGGCTTAATAAGTTCATGATTGCATGATAAGAACTTCTGGTGATAAGTTCATGAGACATGAACTTATGAGAATAAGTTCTTATGACATTGACTCAAGAATTTATGAGAATAAGTTCTTAAGGCTTAGGCCACGAACTTAGTTCACCTAAGTTCTTGCAAATAAGTTCTTAAGGCATAGGCTCAAGAACTTATGAGAATAAGTTCTTAAGGAGGTCACGAACTTAAGGAGCCTATGTTCTTATGAGAATAAGTTCCTAAGGAGGTCACGAACTTAATGAAGCTAAGTTCTTATGAGAATAAGTTCATAAGGAGGTCACGAACTTAATGAAGCTAAGTTCTTATGAGAATAAGTTCATAAGGAGGTCATGAACTTAAGGAGGTTAAGTTCGTACGAACTTAGCCTTGGTAAGTTAGTGGGCTTGAACTTGTAGGTTCGTGGGCTTGAACCTGTAAGTTCGTGGAAGAGCGTCATGCACGAACTTAAGGGTTATATAATGAACTTATCATTGTGAATTCAGTGATCTTTGAAGGCTTAGAGGTTTTGTCGAACTTGAGAGCAAACAGAGCATCCGAATCTCAGAGAATATGACTGCAGACGATTTTGTGAGCTGAGGTAAAGGACTTTAGGCAAAATACATTTTTCAGCGTTCGTGAGTGTGCACCGATGAACTTGAGAGTGTTTTCAGAGAGTCTAGGAGCAATTCGACGTGTAGGGTCGGTGTTGTATCAGCTGGCATATTCTTGGGCTCCGTGTTTTGTGTGTGATAGATCCGTTAAACGTGATACAAGGATTCCACACTCGTTTCACATCACGACGCCTTGATAAGATCCGTAAACGGTGGACCTTACAAGTGGTATCAAAGCACTTGTAAGGTCACCACGTCTACGGATCGAATCAAGGCCCGACATTGTCCAACGAGTGCGGAATCCTCATTAGACGTTTAACAAATTGATCACAGGCGGAACACGTAGCCGAACACAATGCTGGCCGATAGGAAACCGACCCCACATGATGTATTGCTCTTGAAACTCTATGAAAACAATTTCCAATTCGCTCGTGCACTCTGACAGAAAATGAAATCTCATCTTTTCCAAAAGTCCTTTTCCTCAGCTCTCAAAGTCGTCTGCAGTCACATTCTCTGAGCTTCGGATGCTCTGTTTGCTCTCAAGTTCAACAAAACCTCTGTGTCTTCAAAGATTACTGAATTCACAATGATAAGTTCATTATATAACCCTTAAGTTCGTGCATGACGCCTTGATAAGATCCGTAGACGGTGGACCTTACAAGTGGTATCAAAGCACTTGTAAGGTCACCACGTCTACGGATCGAATCAAGGCGCGACATTGTCCAACGAGTGCGGAATCCTCATTAGACGTTTAACAAATTGATCACAGGCGGAACACGTAGCCGAACACAATGCTGGCCGATAGCAAACCGACCCCACATGATGTATTGCTCTTGAAACTCTATGAAAACCATTTCCAATTCGCTCGTGCACTCTGACAGAAAATGAAATCTCATCTTTTCCAAAAGTCCTTTTCCTCAGCTCTCAAAGTCGTCTGCAGTCACATTCTCTGAGCTTCGGATGCTCTGTTTGCTCTCAAGTTCAACAAAACCTCTGTGTCTTCAAAGATTACTGAATTCACAATGATAAGTTCATTATACAACCCTTAAGTTCGTGCATGATGCTCCTCCACGAACTTACAGGTTCAAGCCCACTAAGTTACCAAGGCTAAGTTCGTACGAACTTAACCTCCTTCAGTTCATGACCTCCTTAAGAACTTATTCTCATAAGAACATAGCCTCCTTAAGTTTGTGACCTCTTTAAGAACTTAATCTCATAAGAACTTAGGCTCCTTAAGTTCGTGAGCTCCTTAAGAACTTATTCTCATAGGTTCTTGAGCCTATGCCGTAAGAACTTATTTGCAAGAACTTAGGTGAACTAAGTTCATGGCCTAAGCCTTAAGAACTTTTTCTCATAAGTTCTTTAGCCTATGCCCTAAGAACTTATTCTCATATGTTCATGTCTCATGAACTTATCACCAGAAGTTCTTATCATGCAATCATGAACTTATCAAGCCACTGCATTAACAAGACCCTATCTATTGCAATACACAGTCAATAACAAAACTAGACTGTTGTCGTCACACCGAATGGACCAACAGAAACCTTGATGGGTTCTCTGAAATACTAACCCTAGCATAGTAAGCTTCGTGTACCAGATCTCATTATGGGTAAGGTATTTTATTTGTAGCTGCTCCGACACAGCTTTCTCTATAATAAACAATTTGGTAAGCAATCTACAGTGCGGGTAGTTTGTCCCTTGACCCATAACGTTACATTCCCACAGATTTTCCATTATAATGTACCCTAGGGATATCGTCGGGTATCTAATCATCAGTGCATGGACTAATAGGATCTCATGTGGTCTAATAGTGGTCGTGTCTTGGTGTCTGGGAAGAAAATTAAAAATAACAAACTTCCATAGCACGTTGGCTAGTGGGCACAGGTCTCCCCTGTTAAAGTTTATATAAGCTCGCGCCTCTTCTATCGACATACCAAAAACTGTTGCTATCATTCCAACCCATTTCTTGGCCAACCCAATAATTCTACACGCTATACCCCCTTGAATGTTTAGAGATGACCAGAACTCTCTAGACCGTGGAATATCGCTATCTATGCCAAACTGCTCACACAACTTCTTTCTAGAGATTGTCACTCTCCTATTTCCCACTATACCCGTTAGCTCAAAGTCATGATCCTCATACCCGTCCGCTCTCCTCACAGTGGCGAACCACTACTTGATCAGACTAGTGTGGATATAGGGCAGTTCCCAATATATTGCTTTTGCCCATCCCAGCCTCTCAAAACCCTCTACAATGTCAAAACCCTCGAAATCGGTTTCTTTTAAAGTTCGCTCAATATGGAATCTAGGCGGTTTACCATTATTGGTGTTCGGGGGAACTACGGGAAATTCCGCATTGAGAGGTTTCTCAATGCGGACATTTTCAGGGTCATGTGTTCTCATCTTAAGGGTTCAGGTGAAACGGTTATTAACGGAATGATTGTAGTTGGCGTTATATTGGCTCGACATCTACCTTTAAATACGTTGAGAATAGGATATTAAAATTGGGCTATATATAAATGATGATGCATGAATAAATAAATAAAAACCATTTTTCATTTAATGAATAATCCTAATTCTCACCAACAATTTTTCATTAAAGATTTCTACTAAAACTTTTGCAAAAATATATTAATATTAATTAGATGAATATATAAAATTATATGTAACCCTTTATCAATAAAAAATAATGTAACCCCCCAAAAAGTTCATCCCATGCATGCATGATAAATCCATAATAACTAGTATAGAATGAAGCTCGAGGCGTTAGAAAGAGTATACCTTAGTAATCTTTGAGATATACTATCACCGGATTGAAGATTTGACGTAAAAAGGGCATTATTTGAGAGGTTTTACGCTTTAAAATCGCAAATCGTCGTTTCTAGAGTCGAATTTTAGGGTTTATGGCGTTCGGGGCGTAGGGTTCTGTATTTATAAGGATTCCAGTGCCTTGTGGCGTAGCTCTGCACCCGGGCCTCCAGATATTTGATCTGGGGCGTGCACAAGTCTCTAAACCCGTTTCTTCAATTATCAATTTTTTATGGTCACTCTCCCCAACTTACGCTATTAAATCAAGTTAAAATAATTCACTCTGCGTGCTTAAACTTAATTTAATTTCTGACATGAGGCTTCCTAATCTTAATTTAATACCTAGAAACAAATAAAGTTGAGAGGAAAATCCTCCCCAACTTAGTTGGGTACACACAACTAACACCCAAATTAAAAGAACACTAAAAATAAAATCAATTCAAATAATTTGCCTTTTCGTAGGGAATCACGATTGCGCTTAGCACGTGCAACATGTCGTTAAACCCTATCCCGAGTGGACGAGTGTTGTCTCATGAGGGTTTCCATAAACACACCCACAAAGTTCTCTGGGTTGCCTCCCAAGAAGCTCTAAGTTTTACGTCTTCAGCCAGACATACTGCTCCTATACTAATCTAACTAACTTTAGGATCTTCTAGTCCTATGAGTTCAGAGACTAGCATTTTATTGGTGGTCCATTAAACATATAATTTTAGTCTATGTCCATTGATTTTAAATGGTTCACCACCTTTTGGGTTCTAAATTTCTACCGCACCATGTGGGTTGACTTCAGTTACGATAAATGGACATGTCCATTTACTTTTTAATTTAACCGAAAACAATTTAAGTCTAGCCTTAAATAGCCAAACTTTGTTTCCCATGGTAAATATTTTTATTTTAACCATTCTATCGTGGAAAGCCTTTGTTTTTTCTTTATAGCTTTTTGCACTTTCGTAGGCTTCTCTACAAATTTCTTCCAATTCGTTTAATTGGAATTTTCTATCGACACTGGCATCATGCAAATTAAAATTAGTATTTTTAATTGCCCAAAGAGCTCGGTGTTCCAATTCAACCGGAAGATGGCACAACTTACCATAAACAAGTTGATATGGGGCATACCAATAGGTGTTTTAAATGCAGTCTTGTACGCCCATTGAGCATCCTCTAGCTTTTGTGACCAATCCATACGATCCGGTCATACTGTTTTTCAAGGATTCTATTGATTTCTCTATTAGAAATCTCAACTTGGCCGCTTGTTTGCGGATGATAAGGAGTAACTATTCAGTGATTAACTCCATTGTGTTATAGGAGTTTTGCAAAATGTTGATTTTTTCATGTGACCTTCCGTCACTAATAATAGCTCTCGGGATACCATGGTGTGCAAAAATATATATCTTCACAAATTTGCAAACTACCGGGTTATCCTTGGTTCTTGCAGCTTCTGCTTCCACCCATTTGGAAACACAGTCTATTGCGACCAAGATATATTCGTACCCAAATTATTTAGGGAAGGGTCCCATAAAATCAATTCCCCATACATCGAATATTTCGACAAATAAAATCGAGGTCATGGGCATTTGATCCCTTTTTGCAATGCTGCCTGTTTGCTGGCATCTCATGCATCCTCTTACAAATTCATACGCATCCTTAAAAATCGTGGGCCAGAAAAACCCACACTGCAATATTCGGTGGCCAGTTTTCTTAGCACTGAGATGACCACACATGCGTATGCATGGAAGTGTTTAAGAATATCTTCAAGTTCAGAATCGGGGACACATCGTCTCATAATTTGATCCTTACCTATCTTAAATAAATTAGGCTCATCCCAAATGTATTGCCTTGCTTGAGCATAGAATTATTTTATTTGTTGTGAGTTCCAATGCTCTGGCAATTTTCCTGATACGAAATAATTGACTAAATTCGCAAACCAGGGAATTTTGGAAATTGATAATAATTGTTCATCAGGAAAGGAGTCGCTGATATGATCAGTTGAATTCGTTGGGATCATTTGGAGCCTAGATAATCGGCAACAACATTTTCTGTGCCTTTCTTATCCCTTATTTCTAAATTAAATTCTTGCAACAGAAGGATCCATCGAATCAATCGAGGGTTGACATCCTTTTTCGCTAACAAATGCCTTAAAGCACTGTGGTCTGAGTACACAGTTACTTTTACCCCCCAAATATATGATCTAAATTTATGTATGGCAAACACTACGGCTAATAATTCTTTTTCCGTAGTCGTATAATTTAATTGTGCCTCACTGAATGTTTTGCTTGCATAGTAAATACCCACGGGCTCCTATTCTAATCTCTGGCCTAATACAGCACCTATTGCATAATCACTAGCATCACACATGATATCAAAAGGTTGAGACCAATCTGGAGATTACAGAATTGGTGATTCAGTTAACTTTGACTTAAGATCCTCAAATGCTTTCATACAAGCTTCATCAAAGTTAAACACAAGATCTTTTGCTAAAAGATTACATAATGTCCTCGAGATTGCACTGAAGTCTTGAATAAACGACCGATAAAAAGCAACGTGGCCAAGGAATGATCTTTTTCCTTTAACATTGGTGGGGGGTGGAAGTGAAGATATTAATTGGACTTTCTCTTTGTCTACTTCCATGCCTTTTTCGGACACAATGTGACCTAAGACTACCCCTTCTTTCACCATGAAGTGGCTCTTTTCCTAACTTAAAACTATCCCAACTTAAAACTAGGTTGGTTTTCATGCATCTCTTTGGGACTTTCTCTAGAGCTTCTAGAAAATCCTCAAATGTCTTATCGAATATGGAAAAATCATCCTTTACTATTTTAAGAGAACCACCCACCATATCTGAAAAGATAGCCATCATACAACGCTGGAATGTGGCGGGTGCATTACATAGATCAAACGTCATCCTTCGGTAGGCAAATGTGTCATATGGACATGTAAATGTAGTTTTCTCTTGATCCTCTGGAGTGATGGGAATTTGATTATAACCAGAAAAACCATCAAGGAAACAATAAAACTTTTGACCTTCTAGTTTTTCCACAATTTGATCTATAAATGGTCGTGAAAAATGATCCTTGGAAGTAGCTAAATTGAGTATTCGATAATCGATACATACTCTCCATCTAATTACAGGGCGAGTAGTTATGTTTCCTCCATCTTCATTGTCAATAACTGTGATCCCAGGTTTCTTGGGTACAGTTTGGGTTGAACTCACCCATTTGCTATCAGATATGGGATAGATTATTCCAGCGTCCAACCACTTTAACACTTCCTTTTTAACTACTTCCCTTAGATTAGGATTTAGCCTCCTTTGGGCATCCCACGCTGGTTTAGTTTTTGGATCAGTAATAACAGTGCATACACAAATTAGGACTAATTCCTTTTAAATCTGCTATAGTCCATCGTACTGCTTCTTTATATTTAACTAACACTTGCAGTAAGGATTTTTCTTGCGCTTCAGTCAGATCTGATAAAATTATGACAGGAAGAGTGTCATTCAGACCTAAGAAAGCGTACTTTAAATGAACTGGCAACTACTTCAAATCTAGAACAGGTGGTTAATCTATTGAATGTTTTGCTGATTGAGGCAAATCAGTAGGTAATTTTTCAGTCTTATGAGTCTATGGCGGTTGTTTCGATTCTAATGTGTATTCCATGACTACCGAATTCATTACAATCATGAGAATTCATCTTAGCTATGTCATGCTCAGCAAAGAATAATTCAGTAGTGTCTCTGGTGTTGATTAACTAACTATGCTGTTGCGCAAGTTCATCCACCACGTTAATCAGATACACACTGAATCAATTACAACGGCATTCAAAGCATCAAACACATTTAATCTCGATTTGCGATTACCGAAGGCAATATCCACTGCTCCCGTTCTGTAGTTAATTTGAGCATTAATAGTGGCTAAGAATGGTCTACCTAAGATAATAGTCGGTTGATTGTCTCCAATTGAACTTTCGGTGTCCAAAACTAGGAAATCAACTGGATGGTTCAAATTTTACTATGACATCTGCGAGAATACCCCTTGGGCATTTGGTTGAGTGGTCTGCCAGCTGTAGGATTATGTATATTGTCTGTAACTGGCCTAATCATGTTTGTCAAACAAATTTCCAGGTAAAATATTAGCACTACCTCCAAGGTCAAGTACTGCCTTCTTTATCTGCACATTACCAATTGTCACTGAAATCAATGGTGATCCAGGATCTTTAAGCTTAGGAGGCAAAGAACTAGAAACTACTGCACTTAATTGTTCAGTAAGATTGATCTGCGTAGGAAGCAAAACCATAAACTCTCTCTTTTTTGTACAGAGATCTTTTAAGAATTTGGCATAATAGGGAACTTGCTGAATAGCCTTGATTAACGGAATATTGAGCTTAACTTGATTAAACAAATCCATAGAGGTTAACTAGATCCATGCCTCTGATAGTGCTTGAATTTCTAAGGATAGTAGAAAAAAATAGTTCCATTTCTCAGGCAATATGTCCAAGAACTTGTACACCAGGGTTAGGGTGTCCTTAGTGATCCCAGTAGCTTTGAGATCATTGATCAATGCAGTAAACCTGGTGTAGGTTTCAGTGAGACTCTCCTTGTATTTTGCAAAGAACGGTTCATATTATCTAATAAGATTGTTTATCCTGTTATCCAATGTGATAGTTGATGAGTCGTCGTTGTGGACCATAGAAATAACCTTAAATCAAACTATTAGCTTAGAGAAGTAAGGGTCGAATTCGCAGGGAGTGCGTATGTGAATTAGGGTTAATTAGCTAGTTTCTTTAATTTATAAAGAGCGATTAAATTGTGAAATGAGTGAGTTGTTTGGAATAATGATTATGACTAAATTATAAGTAAAAAAAGGCAAGCAACAAACGAATTGATTAACAAAGCAATCTGAAGATAACGATTTACGGAATCACTACGACATAAGTTATTACTCACTTGAATTTCATGCAACAATCACATAGACATAATTAATTGTGTAGTCAAAATAATCATGAATACTTTAAACCAATAAATCTCGACATAGCGCATGCAATATTCATTACCTGTCTTAATCACAAAACTAATGGACTAGACAGAACTAATAATATCACTATGAACTATCTTGCTTTTATCAATCAAAACATTTACTCATAATAATAACTGAATGCTTATCATTTGCATTACACAAAAAGTATTCAATAAACACAAATCAAAACATGAAATGAAATTCAAGAATGTAAAACTTAGTCGTAGATCCTCCGCAAACGGCTATGGTGTTTAGCCGCTCATCATGTGCTCTTCACCGGGAATGGTTGGAGACATCATCGTAGGCTCGAACGGTTGCAATCCACCCTCTTCATACTTGAATCAACGTCGGCAGAGCATTGCCGCTTTTTTCAAGACTTTGGGACCTCCTCAAACAACCACCATCGGCCTATATCTATAGAGGAGGTGGAATTTAGGGTTTTTGCCTCAAAAATGCATCTGCTGTCATTTCATACCGCACCAGCATAGGCCTGGGCGTAGGCTTGTGCCCCCCGCCCCTGCTGGGAGTACGGCCTATGCTGCGCTGGAAGTGCTCTATAACACAAAATAGTTCTGTTTTGTAGCGTAGGGTGGCGCAGGCCTGCGCCCCCACCGGCTCGGATCGCGCTGAAATTTCTCGAGCTGCTTCCAATTGACTTCTTGACCATGAAACATAACTTGGGAGTAATAACATGGAAGTTACGAAGCATCGGTGCTTAAAATGAGCCTAAAACGATACCGAAAACACATAAAAATATAGCACTGTCAAACCTCCCCAACTTAACTCTTGGTCGTCCCCGAACAAGCCTTTGGAATCCGAACTAACTATGTACCCGGCATATATTAACAGTGTGTCTAGAAATTCTGAATTAAGCTACCCTTCGCAATAATGCATTAAAACCTTTAATATATAAACCAAAGACGTTTTCAGTTAAAATATATTTTCCTTATAATTTATATAATGTATCTCACTTTTGGAAATTACCCTTTTAGCTCAAGGTTACGAAACTTAAAACACGTGGGTCTTTTGACCATCTTTTCCCTCTATGCATGTTTATGACCAAATATTTATTTTTTAAATGCCATGCTATATCCATATTTTTCTAACTCAATTATCAAGCTGGCCCGTGTAGAGAGATTAGGTCAATCACTCCCAAACCAGATGGTTTTTGGGGATTAGGCATGAGTGGTAATCCAAAGGACTTAATTTTCCAATTCCCTAGTACATGTATTTTCTATTTATCATCATTTTCCACGGCCTGATCGGCAAACAAGACTCAAATGGGGAAGGCAAGAGAAACTGTGTATGAACATTAAAAATCTTGAAAAGGCTTCGATTAAGAATAAAAATAAAAACTACTAAAGATAAAGAAATTAAAATGCAACTATAAAACTAAAATAAAATAAAGAACAAAGAACAAGGAAAGATAGTACCCGATCATCAGTACGAGGGAGGAGGAGGTTCGATGACGCTGTTCAAGAAATCTTCATACGGGCCTTGAACTGCAGGGTCTTGTGGTTGAGGTGGAACTTGGTGAACAGGGATCTGGTCTGGTAAATCCTGTCTGCCATGCGCCGGGTATCACATATAAGTGTCTACGGGAGGGTCATAGGACTGGTTGTTGGGCATAGTGTAATCAACATATGACTGATATGGTAAACCGGCGTGGGAATCCTCGTGATGTCGGACTCCCTCCCAGTATTCCCAATTATGGTGCTATGAGTAGTCATTTTGATATGCCAAGGCTCTCTGCCCATCCTGAATCTGATCTACCCGATCAGACAAATGATCGACCCTATCATAAATATGGGTCATTCTCCCATTCATCTTATCTAATCTCTGGGTCATGTCTTCACGGAACTCACCTTGATCCACCATTGAATCATCTAACCACCTCATAACGCGACTGTGTGAGGTAGACGTCCCTTTGTTCGGCACTTCGGGCCGAACCTCCACTTAATTCGCAGCTTTCTGCTCTCTCTTTCCTCTCATCCTCCGTGTAACTCTCGATATACGTCTGATTTGTTTCTTTGTCGAATATCTCAAACCCCTCATCTACTTCCCTAAAAATCAGGGCAGGAAACATGGCGGCCATAATATACGTCACCGAAACTAAAGAAGCAATGGAATCAGGGCATCCATCCTCTCAAGAAATTTAGAGATCAACCATCCGTGAGGGATGATCGTCCTCTCTCTCGTGTCGTACATCGCCCATATATCGTTAATGACTGTCCATGCGAAGGACAGTCTGGGTTTACCTTTGAAAACGGCATGAAGAACCATGATGTCCCGATGTCTGATCTTAGACAAATCGTACTATCTCTCGGCAAGATGTTATTCATAATTATTTTTTGAAGCACCTTACACCTTGGGGAGAAATCCTTCCTATTACAGGAAGTGGAAGCTTCTACTTCATCAACGGTTTGGTTAAATACTTTGCATACCCGCTCCACCCACTCTCTGGACCAGGTCTTATCAGTAGAGGCCAATTGGGCCTCTAAATAGTACTCGTACCCGCGTTGGGTATGCCCTTCGTTGCCCACCCCAGTATCTAAGTTAAACAACTGGTGAAGGATTCTAGCATCCATGTGCACATCCCTACCATGGACGGTGCCTATCAATCTCAACTCATTATATGTGTTACCCATCTCCCTCTGAAGAGTAGACATCCACTCCACTACATCGGCCTGGTGAATATTTGGGCCGCCTAGATCAAACACACCTTCCCAACCTAAGAAATCGAAGAGATACATGACTCCGTAATCCTCAAAATCTTGCCTCCTAACCAACACACGGTTAGAATACTTCTTGTAATGAAACAATTGTGGTATAATTTCCACGGGGTGTTGGGATAACAATAGGTTTGGGGTCCAGTATAGTGGCATGTTAACGTGTTGAGTTCATTGGCGTGTTCTTCTTGCCATCTACAAATTGCCAATCAATCGAGTATGTTGTGAGATAAATTAAACAACGTAACATATAATTACATTTTTCTCAATTACGCTCATATGTTAGATGCATATATATATAAACTTTTACGCACAATTATGCACTTCTTATATATATATATATATATATATATATATATATATATATATATATGTGTGTGTGTGTGTGTGTGTGTATATATATATATGTGTGTGTGTGTATATATATATATGTGTGTGTGTGTATATATATATATATATATATATATATATATATATATATATATATATATATAGTCTATAATTTGTCATCATTTTAAGCACTTAACATGTATTCAATATATCACTAAAATTTCATTTTGCACATGAAATTCATTTTCTAGCTAATCAACTAAACTTTATAAATTATACATTATATGCACATTTAGCCACGCAACATAATAGAACCATCTTATTCCTTGAACATTAATCATGGAAAATTAACTCAAATAGCAACCAAACATATATCTCATCATACATATTTGGAATAATTGCGGAAAAAACCACCAACTTGTCAGTTTCTCGTGATTAAAACCCCAAACCATTTTTTCGTTGCATAGAAACCAAGAACTAACTAAAAATCACTAAATCAAGGTTATATTAATGGATAACCGCTTGAAACTAATTATTAATACTAAGTGCACCGGTAAATAACCTACGTGAATAAATTTTAATGGTTTAAACATGTTCCCAAATATTAAACATAATTTAGACCCCTGTTGCTGATGCAATCCCATTTCAAAAAATTACATTTAAAAAATATCAACATGAGTTTAAATGATGTGTAATCCTTGGCAACCGGTTTCAACAATTAAAATTTATTACACGTAGTTTAGTTACCGGTCCACGTAGGATTAATAACCAGTTACCCATTGATAAAACCTCAATTTACTGATTTTTAGTTAGTTCGGGGTTTTGTATGCAACGAAAAATGCTGTGGGGTTTTAGTCACGAAAAACAGACAAGGTGGCGGTTTTTTTGCACAATTATCCCTACATATTTCAAGATTATCATCACATTTATGCAATTTAACATACTTTGACTCTAATAAGTCAAAATCACCATGAAAAATCCGTTGATGACCATGAAGCTTCATACTTTCATTTAGCTCAAAAAGTATGAAATAACTTGCATTTAAACAATAAAAACAGTAACCTTGATGATTGGAAGCTTAAAGATGGTGGAAATCTAGCTTCTTCTTTACCCACTTCAAAACCCAAAAATCTTCAAAATGGATGAAAATACCCACAAGAAGTGATTTTAAGCTTGGATCTTTGTTATTTATGGTAGTGTGAGTGATTTGGAGCTTGGATTTTCACTTTTTAGCATAAAATGGCACAAATATGGGTTAGCCGCACTTGAGCCGTAGGTTGAAGTGAATTTAGGGTTTGTGAAAGTGAAGAAGGAGCTAAAATCTGCAATATAAACATGATAGGGGCATAGGCTGGGTGTAGCCCTGCAGCCCCCCCTGCGCCCGGGCTTTCAAAATTTTGATTTTTTACTGGTTTTTGGTACACGGGGCAGCATATCCTTCTTGTTTGTGATAAAAAAAATATAGTCTAAAAATTTGTGGAGGCTAATTTAATTAATACATTATTAGAACCTACCCTCCCATACTTAGGCCTTTGTGACGTCCTCATCACATTAGAATATCTGAATTAGTTAAATATGAGAGATTCTTGGTACATATTCCTTGCTCAAAAATAAATTCAAATAACTTAAATAACTCAAATAAATTTGATTAAATTCAATCTGAAACTTTTAATTACAATTATCACACCACATTGAAATAAAAATAAACAACCGAAAAGAAAATAAAGTTCGGTTATAATAAAAAAAACACTACGTCAAAAATTAAACAACCAAATACTTAACGTCTCTCACACAAACCAAACATACTTTTGCAAATAAAAATTAAAACTTTTTGGGAGGTAGGACAAATTCTTCTAGCTCGGCCACAGTTAGTTGAATGTTCGTCAGCCAGTTGGAGTGCACTTGAAACATCTAATGTGTTGTCTTTTGTCCCTCTTGAAGTTTCACGATATCTTTTGGCAAATCTTTGTTCGCGTTAAGCAGGCTAGTCATGAAGTCCTTCAAAATATTGATTTGAGACCTTAGTAAAGCCACAGTTGACACTCTTTTCCATGGCCTCTCATCATCATCGACCTCCATCCTAGTTTTTCCCTTGTTGTTTTGTTTTCCCTCTTGGTACTCGCGGGCAACGAATGGGATCATGGTCAATCTAGAGGTTTTAGGGCATCGAATTTGGTAACTCTAAGGTCACCACGTCTACGGATCGAATCAAGGCGCGACATCGTCGCTAGACGCTTAACAGATTGATCACGCGCGGAACACGGAGCCGAACACAATGCTAGCCGATAGGAAACTGACCCCACACGATGTATTGCTCCTAAAACTCTTTGAAAACGATTTGCAATTCGCCCGTGCACTCTGACAAAAACTAAAATCTTAGCTTTTCCAAAAGTCCTTTACCTCAGCTCTCAAAATCGTTACATTCATATTCTGTGAAATTCATATGCTCTTTTTGCTCTCAAGTTCGACAAAACCTCAGAGCCTTCATAGATATCTGAACTCACAATGATAAGTTCATTTTAAAACCCTTTAGTTCATGCATCACGCTCCTCCACGAACCTACAGGTTCAAGCCCACTAAGAACTTATTCTCATAAGTTCACGAGCCTATGCCTTAAGAACTTATTCTCATAAGTTCATGTCTCATGAATTTATCACTAGAAGTTCTTAAGATGCAATCATGAACTTATCAAGCCATTGCAATACCTCTATTGCAAAACACTATCAATAACAAAACTAGATTGATGTCGTCACACCGGATGTACCAACAAACTCCCCCTTGATGATAGCTTCTAGTTGTTGTTCATCGATCACAACAGACCATCAATAACGAGACTAGACTGTTGTCTTCACACCGGTTGTACGAACAGACTCCCCATTGACGATAACTTGTAGCTGTTATTCATTGATCTTTAATTTTAGGCCTGTTCAGATTGCTTCATGTAAATAGACCCAGATTAACGCAACCTATAACAATTCTCTATTGTGTTCGGCCTTCCGAAAATCCAACCTTCATGAAAGAAAAAAGGCTGCTCGTGAAGCTTTTGCGGATGACCCTGAGAAAGGTTTACAAGATGCAAAGGATTATAACCTTATCATTTTCATCCTCCATTAACTTCAGTTTTTTCATTGTCAACAATCCACCACATCAAGTTTCTCAGAACATCCTGTGGCATTGTTCTAAGCGAAACCATCTTCAAGCATCTAACTGACTTGTAGACTAACTTAGTCCATGTCCTACCAGTTGGAGGATTTGATCTTGTCTTGTCTACTGTCCTTCTACCAACTCTTGGATTAAGATTTACAAACCTTCTAAATCGACCCTCACTTCTGATAGTTTTTGCAAACACTTCAGCATGAGAATCATCTCCTAGGTTGTAAGATCCTTCCAAGCTAAATCAATCACGTCATACATTAGAATCTGTTTCATCATTTAGTGCAGAACTCAGCACATATAAATCTATCACATTCTGATCTTCATTATAAACTTATTCATCGACTAACTTCCAATCAGGTACATCTTCAGGAATAAACTCTCCTTCCTCAAGATCCTCTTGCTCTGTGTCATCTTTGAAGTCGAAACTTTTTTCTTATTCATCCAAAGCTGACAATGCTCCGATCAGAACTTATCTTCAGTTATTGTCGCCTCTGAAGCCTTGTCTTTTCCGTTGTCAGTGGCTGATGATCCAGACTCCCCCTGAGGATCAGCAAGCTGAGCAGATTGTTGCCTTGAAAGATCTACCAGCTCATTCTCTTTCACTTTCTTTTTGTGCACTCGGGTTATCTTCTTCACCCTCTCTACAATTCTCCCCCTGAGATGGACGATCTTTCAACAATTTGTCTAGTATAGCCTACGGATATGCAATCTGCTGATTCTAATGTTGAAGACCTAGAATCGTCGTTGTCAGCTGAAGAATCGGTATTGAAGGTTTGTGGTCTGCAATTATAAGCTAAAACTCGACATCTAACATTGTTTAGACTTAATCAGTCACATGAAACAAGTCCTATAATGTTAGATGGACATCCAAATTCACATATTCAATGATAAAAAAAATACAATGAGACTTTCCTTACTTTCTTTGATGATATAGAAGGTAAACCAAACCCTAGAATTAAGTTCGAGAGAAGCAATCGATATCTTCGTTACAAAACCATAAAGTTTTGAAAAACTTTGACATTTTTTTAACTTTTTCAACTTATCGCGGAACCCTCACTTTGAGCAACTGATTATCACGCATCTGTTGTTTTTCCAACTGGGACATAATCTTAGTATCTGACCTCGATCCTATTTATTTAAAGATGAACTAAAAGAAATTAAAATAAAATAAAATAAAATAAAATAAAGTTAACTAAAAAAGAAATTATTTGCAAGAATTTAAAGATAAAAACACACTAACAAAATATTTTTGCGATAGTGTCAAAGAAGGTTCAATCAGATAGCTTTGTCAACTCACTTTCATTGTTGCACTTTCACACTTTGGAATTTTTGATTCCTTTGATTGTTTGTCGTTACATACACACCAAGTCGATTGTCGGTATGTTTGTCCACTAAAGCACTCAACACTTAGGATTTTCCTTTGGCCTTATATTTATCAAGAAACTACCTTACGTGTCCCATACTTAGATATACTTTTATGATCAAGACAGACATACAATGATTTTGACTTTTTGGTATTTGTAAATCATCTTTAAAAGGCAAACATCGGACACAGTTCTTGTGTTTACATACAACAGAGTGTCTTAGTTTGTCTTAGGGTAGAGCATACTTCTTTTATATTAGCAAGGCAGCGGTGACAGGTCTTTACTTGCGTACAGCAAAGCAACATATCTTGCTAGTTTAAGTCAGAACAGCGGTGACAGGTCTGTACTTACGTAAAAGAAATCGACATGTCTTGAATCTCTTTACATTTCATGCTTGCTCTTTTTTAAGATGTATTTCGATGAATCCATACATCCCCAGAAATTTACATCCCCTCATTCATAATTAATGTATGCGAGCCTCTAACATAGAAATTAAGACCTTTTGGTCGTACATCTAAGTTAGTTACACATAAGACATTTTCTTGATTGGTTTATTAGCTTTCAGGAAAACTTACATGTTTTATGCCTACCAACATACCATTACGTGAACATGCATATCCCTTATAATTTTTAGTGCATTACGTGTGAAAGTATAACACTTAGAGTTTGTTAGATTGTGCTAAATTTCGTTAGTTTGAACCTTATACTCTAAGACTTCTATCTTAATTTTAATTTTTCTCTGTTTTTAACTTTTATGGTTTTCTCTCTTTTTTCTTTTCTTTTCTTTTTTATTTAAGTAAAGTAACCAATAAAACCTAATAAATAAATAAAAAATTAATAAGAAAGGTTACTATGGATTGCGCATCCGATTTAGTTGGACTAACAACTCAAAGCGTGATCTATCAAATGCTTTTGTGAATAGATCCGCAAAGTTGTCTTCCGTTCGAACTGTTACCAATTTAACTATCCCAACTAACACACTTTACCCATTTCCCGTAAGAATTCTCAACTTGGTCTAAGGACGTAATCAGCGTGCCTGCTGGTTTGTCCTTTGTACCCCTGTCTTGTGTCGAGAGCCACCATCCATACACAATTTGTTATTAGGACCTGTAGATAACTCATGCACACTAAGTAAGACAAGTTTGTTATCACGAGGAACCCAAGCCATGACTGACTTGGTAATACCGTTCTCATCCACAAACGTATATTCTTTAAAATACCCATCTCTCCTTTCAGGTGACTTGGGCTTTTGGTCAAGAACAAATTGTGGATCTGAGTGATTAACATTCACTCTCGGCCTTTGGGTTGGTCTTTGTTATTCAGCCCTTGAATAATATCTGGTATAGTGGATCTCATTTTGATAATTATTGGCTCTACCTTGTGTCTGATGTCTATTAGGAGAATGAGACTTAACTAGAGCGTGACTCGTATTAGGTGTACTATTCCTAATGATGTATTGGGGTCCAGACCTTGATTGACTTAGGAATCTATTTGGTGAATTATTCCTAAGTCCTTCATTTTGTCTGAGAGACACCGGTGGTTGTCGACTACCTAAACGTGATAGCATACTAGAGTTCTTCTCAGAAATTTGAGAACTACTCCTACTTGTATCATTAGGCATTGTTTTTCAGGTTTGCTGTTCTTGTTTCCTAAAGTTTGGTGAAGACTCTGGCTTCTTATAGGGACAACCTGAACCAACATGTCCTTTCTCATGACACTTAAAGCAAGAAATCTTGTCAATAGGTTTCTTATAGGCACTCTTTGACCTAGGTGTCTCACTAATGTCCAGATTATTTGTACCAACAGCTTTGTTCAACTCCTCTTTGTTATTATTACTTACAGTCTTAGCTTCTTCTAGTTTTGACTTACAACTAGACTGCACATACTGTACTGTTTTCCTAACCTGAGGTGGTAGTTGATGATACTTTAGCACACTCAGTTACCTTGACTGCCTTTGATTTAACCGTTTCATTGGTCTCATCCTGAGTAGTAGGTACATAGTTGCTATTTCCCTCAGCAACCTTAATCCTAGACTCAGCTAATTCTATATCTTTAAGAGAGATCTCTTTGGTCAGTGACTTTATATGCTCATCAATTAGTTCAATCCTGACACTTTGTTCAATTAATTTGTCATTCAGAACCATTAGATCTTGAGCATTAGCTCTCAGTTTGGCCTCAAGATCTTCCTTAATGTCTAATAAACTAGCATTATCTGATTTTACAGATTGAATTTCAGGCGTCATAGATGAATGTGATTCTAGCACTAAGTTCAATTTATCATTTTACGTATTACATAAAACACATAAATCATGAAAAGTAGAAAAGTTAAGAGTTACCTTTGTCCGATCCGATTCGATGTTGGCCATCTGAGTTTCAAACTCCAGTGTAGTCAGCTGCTCAGGAATCTCCAGCACCGGAGGATCTGAATCAGACTGCTGGGTATCCTCTTTCTTTTTCTCTTCTGCTCCCATATCCGTTTCTGTCACTGCGGCCATGAAAGCCCTAGTATTTGCCTCTGGATGTGTATTCCAATCATATGTGTCATCTAATGGTTTGTTAGACGCCACCTTAGTAAGTAAACCAGCCACTGAACCTTGATTCTCGGAACTATTATTCCCTGACCTGGTTGAATACTGACGTCCTGAGTACTGATTATTATCCTTCTTGGGTCTTTGACACTCTCTCGCAAAGTGCCCAATCCCTGACAGTTATAACACCTGACATTTGACTTATTGAATCCTACGTTGTTCACACTTAGATGTCTTCCCGTCCTTTTCATGAACCTCTTCAATCTCTGTGTGACCATGGCCAGTTGCCATTGTCGCTCCTTTTGCTCCAAGTCATCTGGATCCACCTGATCATAATCTTCTTCACATAGAGTTGGATCGTTTATTTTCCCTTGAACACAATTCCTGTAAGCTGCTACGAATGATGCTAGAAGCTTAAGTTGCTCCTCTGCAGTTTTAGCACTCATTGGCATTTTTGTGTATCCCTATGATGATGATCCTGAAGTGGATGCTTGTGGCTGATCATCCGGATTTGAAAAACCCAGAAAGGCCCTACCATAAGATACTTCTGCTTCTCTTGGTATGCCCTCTTGTTCTCCATAATAGAACGATGTAGCTTTCGACTTAGGTACACCAGAAGATGATGGCTTAGACATACCAAAGAACATTTCACGATCTTGTTGCTGATCGTATTCTGTCTCCTTCTTCTATATCTTAAAGTTATAAGCTCTCAGTGTTCCAATGACTTCTTCCGGAGTGAGAGTTGCCAACTTTTCTTCATCATGCATTATCAACGCGGTGTACATTTCTCATTTTGTTAGTAACGCATCTAGAAGTTTCTTGATCTTTTCTGATTCCCGATACTCAACCCTGTGGTTATCAAGCTCGGTCAACAGATGATAGAACCTTGTGACTATCTCATCAAAGTTCTCATTCTTCAAACCTTTAAAGATCGCAAATCGTTGTCTGTTCTCCCCTTCCTCACCCATGGATTTCCCTCATACATCTTCTCTAGAGCTTCCTAGAGCTCTTTATAAGTTCAGTGATGCTTGAACGTATGCAGAATCTCCAACGGTAACGCCATGTTAATAGACGACAGAGCCCTATTTTCAGCTTCATAAGTGTTCTTATCCTCATCTTTCATATGTTGATAGACGACAGAGCCCTAACTAACGTTACCACTCCCCGGCAACGGCGCCAAAATCTGACGAGCCGTCATCGTGGCCCGTAGAAATAACCTTAAATCTAACTATTAGCTTAGAGAAGTAAAGGTTGAATCCGCAGGGAATGCGCATGTGAATTAGGGTTACTTAGCTAGTTTCTTTATTTTATTAAAAGCGATTAAATTATGAAATAGTGATTTGTTTGAAATAATGATTTCGACTAAATTATAACAAAAAACAACCGCAAGCAACTACTGAATTGTTTAACAAAGCAATTTGAAGATAAATCACTACGGCATACGATATTACTCACTTGAAATTCATGCAACAATCATATAGACATAATTAATTGCGTAGTCAAAATAATCAAATACTTTAACCAATAAATCTCGGCATAAAGCATGCAGTATTCATTACTTGTCTTAATCCCTAAACTAATGGACTCGACACACAACTAATAATATCATTATATGAACTATCTTGCTTTTATCAATCAAAAGATTTACTCAAAATAATAACCGAATGCTTATCATTTGCAGTACACACAAAGTATTCAATAAACACGAAATACATCAAAACATGAAACGAAATTCGAGAATGTAAAACTTAGCCTTAGATCCTCCGCAAACGGCTATGGTGTTTAGCCGCTCATCGTGTGCTCTTCACAAGGAATGGTTGGATACATCATCGTAGGCTCGAACGGTTGCAAACCACCTTCTTCGTACTTGAATTATGAATCAACTCCGGCAGAGCTTCACCGCTTTTTTCAACATTTCGGGACCTCCTCAAACGACCACCATCGACCTCTGTTTATAAAGGAGGTGGAAATTAGGGTTTTTGCTCAAAAACGCGTCTGTTGTCATTTCATGCAGCACCAGCGTAGCCCTGGGCGTAGTCCTGTGCCCCCCTGCGCTGGGGGTACGTCCTAGGTTATTCTTGGCGGCACTGGAAGTGCTTTCTAACTCAAAATAGTTTTGTTTTGTAGCGTATGGTGGCGCAGGCCTGCGCCCCCACCGGCTCAGATCGCGCTGAATTTTCTCTAGCGACTTCCATTTGACTTCTTGACCTTGAAACACAAATTGGGAGTAATAGTATCGAACTTACGAAGCGTCGGTGCTTAAAATAAGCCTAAAACGATACCGAAAACACATAAAAATATAGTCTTATCAATAGTGGAACCATCATTGACAGTACACAAAGTATCCCACATTTTTTTGGCAGACTTCATTTTTTTCAACCTGTTTGAACACATCATCAGGTAAATAAATGACAAGGTTGTTCCTGGCTTTTGAATCAAGGGCCACCTGTCTTTTGTTTTCATCAGTCCATTGAGCTTTTGGTTTCCCAATGGTCCTGACCTCAGGAACAGCACCTTCAGCAGCAGGAGTGATAGTAGTGACAAATGTAAGAACTTATGGACCTTCTATCACTATCTCTGGTAGTTGCACATCTAGATTCTCTAAGTAGAGCATCATTCTGCACTTCCAAGCAGAGAAGTTATTATGATTGAATTTTAGGGGTTTTGCCGTAGACCCATTGTCATAATAAGAAGAAGAGTTTGCAGCACTGTTGTCCATGTTGGGAAATGGGAAGATGAGAGAGATCTAGAGTTAACAGACAATCTAACCTGGCTCTGATACGCGTTGTAAGTCCCAAAAGGTTTCCCAAGTATGTTGCTGTAAGCTGTAGAAGGTGGGTGAATACAACTATTAAAAATTTCAACGCACTTTCTCAAAGTTTGTATGTATATATTAACAAGTGTTAATTACAAAAAGGTTTGAACTGCGAAATAGTTCTGTAGGTCCCGAAAGGTTCCCAAAGTATATAGCTTTAAGCTGTAGAGGGGGGGTGAATATAGCTATTTAAAAAACTACACACTATTTTCTCAATGTTTGTATGTATTATCAACAATTTGTTAATTACAAACAAGCTTGAATGCGGAATAGTTCAACCTGAGATGACAGATACAACAGTTCACTAGTCTAAGACAAACTCAAACTAGTATACAATGAATACACTCACCAAGAAGCACTCACTGTGTTTACAAGACTTAAGGGAACAGCTTATGTAAAACAGCTTAGACACACAGATACTGATTTACACAGAAGGCTTGCATGCATGAAAATCACACTTGCACGTTCACTCTTGGTTTCAGCACTTAGCTTTCCTTACTCCTCTTTCTGTCCTTAGAAGCTTCCTTTTATACTCACTCAGAGGATCTAAGAGAAACATCTTCATTGGACGGAATGAAAAAGGAGAAGTCTTGTTGAAAAGACAACATAACCTTTTCTGCACTTTTCTGAAAAGCAGACTTGACTTCATATGTGCAGAACTTTTGTCTTTTTACTTTGTCTACTGTTGCATTGCCTTTAACTAATTTAGGAATGTCAACTTTGCGTCTTTCTTCCTTGTAAAGGCCTATTTTGATATAAGAAAAAGGTCTGTCACCCTTTTCAAAAAAACCTTTTGTCTTCACGTTACAGAACAGCTTGGGCAGACTGAGCAGTTCTGTTTTCCACTTTGTCTTCGACTTTGTAAACTGATCTAGCAGTCAAAAACAATACATGATGACTTGGAAACGTATTCCATAAAGTGTTTAGCCTGTTCACAAAGAACAGGTTCTGTTCACAAAGAACAGAACACTTTAAAAGTGCCCAAGCTGCTCACCAGTGTAGAGCAGCGTAGACAGTTTATGTCCAGCCTGTTCAGCAGACAGAGCAGCTTGGACAAACTGTCTTAGTTGCAACACATGCGACACATAGAACAGCTTTAGACTAATATTGCAAATCATCTTTAGGCTTTAATTAGGCATATAACAGGCCTTAAATATAACCTTCAAATGCATCAACAGGTTTGATTATAAATCTCCCCCTCAGATGTAGAACAGGTTTGACTGAGGCCTTTTTGTGCCTAACAATCTCCCCCTATTTGCAATAACCAGTCTAAGCTGGTCTTATCAAAAATCACTATATATTTTTACAGTACATTTGCTGAAATAAAATTATAACATTACAGTAAAGTAAAAGATCAGTTTTTATATACACTGATTCTTGATTACATACAACAACACATGTTTTTACAAGAGTACAACTAATGCACTAACGTATTTTACAACTAATGTAAAAGAGAATTACAACATATGTAACATAGAGTACAACTAATGTACATTGGACTGTTTTTGTTGGGAGCATAAAACGGTAAGCCTGTCCAACTGATGGACAGCTTCCATTCTTCACCTACCCAGATGGTAGATGGACTTTACTCCATTGGAGGGGGATCCTGGAACATCTTTTCCAGTTCTTCTCTTGTATCCTCAAGTTCCTCAACTTCACTTCTGATGACCATGAACTTGGGATCATTGAGCTCTCCTCTTTCATAGAAGCCTCTGAGCTGATCCCAGACGGCTGCTCTCCATTTGCTAGACTGCCTAAATGAAACTGCAAGTCTGAAGGTGGCAAGTTGTCTCAGATCAACTTTGTACAACTCTGAGGCTCTTTGGAAGCACTTCTTCTGAGTTAGGGGATCTACAAAAAATGCCCCCAGCTCAGGTTCTTCAATAATCTTGCCATCCTCAAACTCTATTCCACTTGGCAGGCTATGATCAACTCCCTTCATTTCAATGGCATAGTCGCCCTGTTCGATCAGTGTAAGGAGTAGCTCCATCTCTGTGTCCTTCTTTGTTCTCCTGGCCTTTATTTTTGGATGTGTCACAAAGACACCTTCACTAATTTCCTTAGATATCAGGCCAAGATCCTTTACTCCTTCCATCAACTTCTTGACATATGCCCTGATCTGTTTAGCAGTTTCAGACTTTGATTCACTCAGGGCAACTGCCAGCTCAATCCACTCCCTGTATCCCATCTGAGCTACATCAGTGTGGTCATAAGTTTCCAATTCTGGGCCTGTTGCACCCATCCTTGTTATTTTAAGCTTCCACTGACTGCCTTTCCTTGATACAGGGACAGCTTTGACAATTGCTTCCTTGGCTAGCCTTCTTTCAGCAACATCATGAAACTTTTTCTTAGCCAAGTTGTCAAAGTGGTATTGAGCTCTTGCATGCGGTACTGTTGATTTGGTCACAGAGACCTGAGTACCTTTCTCTACTTCCTTCTCTTTCTCCCCTGCTGATTGTCTGGCAGCTTCCATTATTTTCTTTTGCACCTCCAAGGTAGACATTTTAATTTTCTTTGCTTCTTGGAGTGCAAAGGATTTAGCAGCTTTAGCAGATTCTTCTTCTTTTCTCAATTCCTCCAAAGCTTGAAGCTGTTCTTCTCTAAACTCAAAGTACTTGTGCATAGGAAGACCCATCTCTTTAGCCCTGGCCTTGTGAAATTGAATTTCTGCCTGTTTCTGCTGTATGGGATCATCAGCTGCCTTTTCTTTTCCTTTAGTTGCTGCTGTAGTGACAGCAGCCTCAGGAATTTCCTCTTTTTCTTCTTCTTCTTCAGTTAGAATTAAGTGCCTCCTTTTACTGCTAGGCGTGTCCTCAGGAATGACTTCCTCCCCCTTAGACTGAGCAGGGTTTGGAGAGACAGCCTGAGTAGGCATAGCAGCTTGAGAGGCACCTTCAGCTGTACCTGTTTCAAAGACATCTGCTGGCTGACCAGTGTGAGTTGCAGACACTGGTATCTCCTTAGGAGAAAAAGTTTTCTCCCCCTTAGACTTAGTCTTCGAGGCAGATGACTTCTCCCCCTTTGCAGGAGATGAAGCAGCGACTTCAACACCTGGTCTGCCTGAAGACACAAAGTCAGCAGGCTTGCCAGCAGGTTTAGTAGAAGGTTTAGGACCAACAAGGCTAGTCACTAAGTAAGCCAAGTTATCCTTCACCTCAGTAAGCTGGGAAAGACAGGTCCGAAGAGAAGAGGAGTGGGAATCAGCAAGGGATGTAAGCTTAACAATGTTTTCCCTGTCAGACGCTGTGAACAGCAGAGTTTGCAGCTGTGCAAGATGAAGTTCTAGAGAATCTTGCACATCAGCAAGATCTGATGACACAGAGTTTGATAGGGAGCCAATTAGAGTTTCTAAGGTAGCCAGAGTGGCTGGAAGGGTAGAGTTGCAAGAAGTGAGAAGTGATGACAGCTGTTGAGAAATAGCTGTCATTGAGGACACAGAGTCCTGCTGAAAGGAAAGAATAGAGGAAAGGGAGGTGGACACAGTTTGCAGCTGAGCAGTGAGTGCTAACAGCTGTGGAGATTGATCAGGCTGTGGAGTGGTAGGGAAAGAGGCCTTGAACGAATCAAAGAACCCCTGAAGTTGTGCAGACACAGAGTCTGATATGATGGAGGGTAGAGAGTTCATGGTGTTTTCCAAAGAATCAACTTTGTTGGTCAGCAAAGAAAGCTGATCCTTCAAAGGCAGGTCTTTGGGAGATGGTGGTGTATGGGTAGATTGTTTTGAGTGGGTAGATGGAGAAGATGATGATGAAGCTGGTGTTTTAGGATGTGATGGAGAGGGAAGAGGGACTTTGAACAGAAGCTCCATAGCCTGGGCAAAAGTAAGATGACCCAGGTTGGAGGGATCAAGGGGTCCTTCAGCAGCGGCTGTAGCTGCATCACTAGGAGAAGGGGATGATGTTTGGGGCCTTTCAGATGCTGCTTGTGTTGCAACACCCTCATGAAGACCAGTGGTGGTTCCCTCTGCAGTGCCTTGGTCTAAAGGCACCTCATCATTGGGAGATGGGATATGCATTTCAACATCAGCAGTGGTGAAACCTGCTGATGGAATTTGCATGAAGGGAGCAGCCTCACCAGAGGGATGGTGTGATCCCTGAGCTTCATCAGCTTGGGATGTTGGTCCCTCAGCAGCTGTTTGGTGCAAAACAGCTGGATCATGGGGAGCAGAAGTTTGAGGCTGAGCTGCTGATTGGTCTATATCAGTAGCGTGGACACCTCGTGCAGACTCAGGGTGTGAGGAGATATGAGTGGGCGACAGTGTGGACACAGTATGGAGTGGAGAGGACTCCTGTCTTTAAATTTCCCTCAGCCTGTTGGGAGGCTCGGCTAGTTGATGTGGTCCTCGTTTGTACAACTGGTTCCTGTGGGAGGCACCAGAGGGTCTAGGCTGACTCTGGGTAGACTCAGATTGGAGTGAAGCAGGCTCCAAATGAGCTGAACCTGCTCCAAAAATAGGAGAGGCAGCTGGGGTTGCTTCTTTTTCAACTGAACCCTGTTGAGAGGGAACAGAGGAGGTGGTTTTGTGGGCTGATTTCTTTTTGGAAATTGATTTTCTGTGATAGAGAATGGATGGAGTGGGTGATTGTGGAGAGGGGAGAGGATCTGTTTGGACAGGGTGTGAGACTGGGTCAGGAACAGTGGGGCTGGCCTGTTCCATAGTCTCTTGTGCCACAGAGGCACCAGCCACAAAGGCTTCAGGCTCAACAAATGAACCAGGGTGAGGAGTCTGCTCCTCCTCAGCCACAGAGGCTAATGGAACAGACTCAGACTGAGCTGTTTTGGCCTTCTTTTTCACAGGCCCAGCTTCAGTTGCCAGGGTCCTTTTAACAAGCTTGGACCTGGCTTTGGATTTTGTTACGGGAGCAGCAGCTTCTGGATCAACCCTCACATCCAAGGGTCCTTCAACCAAACCTAACAGCCTCTTCATTGGTGTGGATAGAGGAGGCTCATTTTGCAGTACAGGAGTATGAAAAATTCTATTCCCTATGACAGGGAATGCAGCAGTCTTAAGTAGGGGCTGAGAGTTGTAAAGTTGCTCACCACAAACATGGCTGAAAATGAGACTCAGAAACCTGGGATAACGGACAGCAGCTGGTCTTGGCTCTTGCTGCACCAGGTTTCTCATGTTCGAAAAGATCCACTTAGCCATGTCAAGAGTAGTCCCATCCACTAGCTGTAGGACTATTGGAACTTCATCTCTACTAAGTTGGTCGAAGGAACCAACCTTGCTACTGAAACACATCACCACAGAGGCGAATAAGAAGCTGTAAGTGGGTGACAACTCCTTCCTGTACAATGTTGCACCTATTTTGGGTTCTGCTACACCACAGAAGCGTAGCAGATTTCCCATTTGCTCGTTCTCAGGCTGGGGCAGATCATAAGACTCAGCAACAGGCAGATGAAGGGCCTCCCTCAGAAGATCAACTGTTATCTCAATGGACTGAGTTTCATTAAGAATAGTTCCTTTGATGACCTTAGTGTCGGGATTGTAGGAGCATGTGTACCAGAATTCATACACCATCTCCTGGTACAGGACACCAGGAGAGGCAGTCATGGCGTAGTTCAATGGATGAACTTTCAGAAACTCCACCATTTGGTCATAGCCCTTTCCCACATAGTTTTTGGGGATTGTGAGGTTGGCAATGTAGTTGGTGGGCTTAATGGTCAGCATTGTGGTGATTGATGAGTGTTTGACAACATCCTCACCAACAAATACTGGGAGAAAGGGATTAGGTCTGTGAGCCATTTGGGAAATTTTTGAGGTTGAGGAAGCAAAGGACACTTAGTCGATTTTAGGGTTCTTGAGAATTTCTGGAAGTGATGAGGAGGACGAAGATGAAACTGTATTTAGGTATTTATAGGATTTGAATGTGAGTGTGTAAGAGAGAGAAGATTTTGGGCGGTTTGATTTGAAAAAGTCGTTAACGGAAAACGGAACGGTTGTCCATGTCAGACCACTCGATTTCTTTTTAATCACTTACACACGTAATCCACATTATCCGCAGTAATTAAGTTAAATAAAACATTAATTAAGTAACTTAATTGTGAAGAAAGGTAATTAAAATATTTGGTCTAAGCTGTTGGTCAACCCTGTGATGAGCAGAGTCAACACATGTTATTCACTCTTCAAGATGTTCTCCCTTCAAACTGTGCCTTCAGCCTGTTCTCAGTTGTGAGAACAGGTTGGGTTCAATATTTGAACAGGTTACAAGACAAAGGCTTGTGAGGCAGTGTGAAGGAATGAACAGGTTGAGGATTGAACCATCAGAGCAGGCTGGACTTACAACATGTTTGTTGTTCAGCCTGTTCTGTGCTCAAGCTGTTCAAGTTTTTCAGAAAAATGACTAAGTATAGAACATGCATAGCCTGTTCTGTCTAAGCTGTTCTGAGAGACTTGAGCAGTGTGAGACATATAACTTCATAGACCTGAGAGAATACTTAGTCACTCTTATTTAACATGCCCAGCTTGCTGACAAGGTAATTAAACCTTGTTTCATCCAGAGGTTTGGTGAAAATGTCTGCAAGCTGTTCATTTGTGGAAATAAAACTTACCTCCACATTACCTTTCTGAATGTGATCCCTGATGAAGTGATGTCTGACTTCAATATGCTTTGTTCTTGAATGAAATACTGGATTGTTGGAGATGGCTATGGCACTTGTGTTATCACACAGAATAGGAGTTTTCCTGTACACAAGGCCATAGTCTTCAAGCTGATGCTGCATCCACAGAATCTGCCCGCAGCAGCTTCCAGCAGCAATGTACTCAGCTTCAGCAGTAGAAGTGGACACTGAGTTCTGCTTCTTGCTACTCCAACTGATCAACTTTGCACCAAGGAGTTGACATCCACCTGTTGTGCTTTTCCTGTCTAACCTGCAACCTGCAAAATCAGAATCTGAATAGCCTATTAGTTCAAGGCTTGAGTATTTGGGATACCAAAGACCTAAACCTGATGTACCCTTTAGGTATCTGAAGATTCTTTTAACAGCAGCTAGATGAGATTCCTTTGGATCAGCTTGGAACCTAGCACACAAACAGGTGGCAAACATAATATCAGGTCTACTAGCAGTTAAGTATAGCAAGCTCCCAATCATGCCTCTGTAAGCTGTTACTGAAACAGCTTTGCCACTGGCATCAACATCCAATTTTACATTGGTTGCCATTGGGGTTTTAATAGGAGAACTTTGATCAAATTTAAACTTTTTCAATAGATCTAAAGTGTACTTTCTTTGATTTATAAAAATTCCAGTTGAGGTTTGTTTAACCTGTAATCCTAAAAAGAAAGTTAGTTCTCCCATCATACTCATTTCATACTTAGATTTCATGAGTAGTGAAAAATTCTTGCATAACTGCTCATTAGTAGAACCAAATATTATGTCATCCATATAAATTTGAACAAGCATAATGTCAGATTTCACTTTCTTTATGAACAGTGTAGTATCCACTTTACCTCTGGAATACCCATTGCTCATAAGGAACTCAGTAAGAGTGTCATACCAGGCTCTAGGGGCTTGTTTGAGACCATAGAGAGCTTTGTCCAACTTATAGACAAAACCTGGATGTTGTTCATTTTCAAAACCTGGAGGCTGCTTGATATAAACTTCTTCTTGCAGCTTCCCATTCAAAAATGCACTTTTCACATCCATTTGAAATACCTTAATGCTCTTATGAGCAGCGTAGGCTAGATACAAACGAATTGCTTCTAGCCTGGCTACAGGAGCAAATGTTTCATCATAGTCAATTCCTTCCTCCTGTCTGTAGCCCTGAGCAACCAGTCTTGCCTTATTTCTAATGACATGACCTTGCTCATCCATTTTATTTCGGAAGACCCATTTAGTGCCAATTATAGTTTTACCTTTTAGGAGCAGGTCCTGTTGAACAGCTCTCAAGATTTTCAGACACACTGTTGTCTTGAGCCTGTTCACTTGTTGAACATGTCTGACCACTGTTGAACATATCAGCAGAGGAACTGGGAAAATCAGCATTGATAGGTTCTGGACATGCAGTTGTAATTAAGTCAGTACATTTATCCTTAGCAAAAGTCATAGAAGGCAAACCTGTCACCAACTCTTTCTTACAGAGTTTGTTGATGTTCTTGAAGTTCAGATGTGACAGTCTTCTGTGCCATAGCCAGTTCAGATCAACATTTGTTCTTGTGAGAAAACAGGTTTCAGTTGTGGGGTCAGCAGAATGCATATCCACAACATATACACCTAACTTTCGTTGAGCACATAACACAACTTTGCCTTGGGAATTCAATATGTAACCCAGGTGCTCATCAAAGTTAACCTTATAGCCAGCATCACACAGTTGGCTTATGCTAACAAGATTATGTTTTAGCCCAACCACATAGGCTACTCTTTTGAACACTGCAGCACCAGCTTTAAGAGTTCCATATCCCTCAGTGGATCCCTGTACATTGTCACCAAAGGTGACTTTTGGCCCTTTTTCAGACCTGAGTTCACTCAGCAATTCTTTACAACCTGTCATGTGCCCTGAGCAGCCACTGTCCAAGTACCAAACCTGGGAAGGTTGTTTTTCCTGCAGAGTGATAAGAGAATTATTAGTCATTTTAGGGGAACTCATCACAGAGATGAGTTCTCCTACTTCATCAACATTTGTTGATGGACATGAAATATCCACACTAATATTCCCTATTTGAATGGTATCAGCTTGAATACCACTTTCAGTGACTGTGACATTTCCAACACTGCTTGTAACAGCTGTGGTGGAAACAGCAGAGTCAACAGGCCTCATGTCCTCAGATTCAGGACAATCCTTGGCCAGATGTGTCTTCTTCCCACATTTGTAACATTTTCTCTTTTTAGGGTTTTTGGAAGAAGATCTTTCAGAAACACATTCTGAGTTATTTTTGTTGATTCTTTCAGCAGTTTTAGCAGTTTTATTACTTTTTGTTGAATCAACAGCTTGAGTGGATAGTTCAATAGCCACAGCTTTGGCTGCCTCTTCTTTCCTCTTTTTAGGAGGACAGATGTCAAAGACAGGGAGCTTGATTGGCTTTTGAGCTTCCACAGGTTTGGGAAACTTATTCCCAATTATCTCAGTTTGAGCAATGGCTTTGCCTTTGCCCCTACTGAATTGTGATTTATGCTGCCTATCAGCATATTCACTGTGTCTGGTTTTGAAAAGCTTATTCTTATTTAAAACCAGTTTACCACTATGATTTGAAAACTTATTTGAAATCACAGCAGTTTTGTTTTCAACATGAGACTTACCCTTGTTGAAAACAGGCTGCTTACTTTTTGAAAACTTGTTTTCAAAGTGTTTAGCATCAAAAGGATTAACACGCTTTTTACCATCAGCTTTGGACTCAGAACCTGTTTTGTCAACAGGTTTAGTATCCACAACTTCAGTTTGAACATGTTTTCCTTTCTTTTGCTTGTGTGAACCAGCAGAGCACTTAGCAGGCTGACTTGATGGAGAACAAATTCCAACATCAGCTTTTGAACTAAATTCACACAAGCTGTCAGTGTTTTGAGGCCTGACAAACCTATTTGTTGAGATTAGTTTACCATTCACATTTTGAATGAATGTGTTTGGAAGTTCACCAAGAGTGGATAAATCTTCTTTCAGATTATTGATCTCAACAATGGAAGCTGCTGTGTCAAGATCCCCTCCAAGATAGGCTTGGATTTGTGCAGGAATCTGTTGACTTATACAATGGCTGACTTTTTGTGCAGATTGGCACCAAGAGTCAACTATCTTTTGAAGCTTAGCATGCTTTATATCTGTTTCTCTCTTTTCTTCCAGTAAAATAGAGTTGATGTGTTTTAATTCATCAAGCTCAGTTTCCAACTTATGGAAACTGTCCAGTTTACTAGATTTAGTTTTAAGATCAGTTTTAAGCTTAGAGATTTCAGATAGTAAAGCATCATGCTTCTCAACAGCAGCTTTTAGATCAACAAGCATATATTCAAACATTTTAACTTTTTCTTCAAAACTGTAAGCCATAAAATTTTGTACCTTATACATCATAGTAGGATTCCAGTTCTCTAAGCTGCTGAAAGCTTCAGCTTCAGCCATATCCTGTTTGAAACTGCTTGTTGATGGGACATCAGTGTTGGCCATCAGACATTGATTGTCTTCTTCATCAGACGATGAATCAGATTCCTCCCAATCACAAGTCTCTGCCATAAGTCCCTTTTGGCGGTTGGAACCCACTGAGTTTTCCAACTTCCTCAGCTTAGCCATGGCCATAAGGTACTTAACCCTATAACCATCATCCTTGTTTGTCTTGTATGGTTTGGATGACTGACCAACAGCTTTTGACACACAGTCAGCAGCTATATGACCAGTTTTGCCACATTTGAAACACTCAGCCTTGGATTTATCAAATGCCTTCTTTTTGCCAGCACCTGAACTTCCTTGCAGCATGTTTCTTCCAAACCTTTTCTTGTTGAACCTTTTGACAAGCATAACTATCATTTGCTCATCATCTTGTTCAGCAAGATCTGCAGTATCTTCTTCATCTGACACATCCTCCTTGTCATCATCCTGTTGATCAGGTTGAGTGAACACATCACTCACCTGATTTACAGGCTGTCTCACATTAGCCACAAAGGCTGCACCTCTTTTGGACATTTCCAAGGCATTTCTCTTTTGTTGCCTTGACTGTTCATCATTCAGTAAGGATCCATACAGATTGACCAGATCCATACTTCTGATAGTACCTGAGTTCCTTAGAATTGTTGAGAAGTAGTTCCACTCTTCAGGTAGAATGTCCAGAAATTTATTTACCAGGGTAAGACTATCCTTAGTGATCCCAACAGCCTTGAGATCATTCACTAGGGCAGTAAACCTGGTGTAGGTTTCAGTGAGAGTCTCCTTTGGTTTAGCAAAGAAGAGTTCATACTGTCTAACAAGATTGTTGATCCTGTTGTCCAGTGTGATTGTGGGTCCATCATAGACTGTACACAAAGTATCCCACATCTCTTTTGCTGTCTTCATTATCTCAACCTGTTTGAACACATCATCAGGAAGAGAAATGACCAGGTTGTTCCTGGCCTTTGCATCCAGAGCCACCAGTCTCTTGTCTTCATCAGACCATTGAGCTTTAGCTTTCTCAAAGGTCATAATTTCAGGAGCAGCTCTTTCAACCGCTGGAGTTATTGTAGTAACAGAGGTTGGCACATTGGGACCCTCCATCACTATCTCTGGTAGTTGCACATCCAGATTCTCTAAATAGAGCATCATTCTGCACTTCCAACCAGAGAAGTTTTGATGATTAAATTTTGGAGGTTTGCCCATAGAGCCATTGTCATAGTAAGAAGAATTTGCAGCACTGTTGTCCATGGAAACTTGGGAGAATGAGAGATCTAGAATGACACACACTCTAAACTGCTCTGATACCAGTTGTAGGTCCCGAGAGGTTCCCAAAGAATATAGCTTTAAGCTGTAGAGGGGGGTGAATACAGCTATTTAAAAACTACACATTGTTTTCTCAATGTTTGTATGTATTATCAACAATTTGTTAATTACAAACAAGCTTGAATGCGGAATAGTTCAAGCTGAGATGACAGATACAACAGTATGTTTACTAGTCTAAGACAAACTCAAACTAGAATACAATGAATACACTCACAAAGAAGCACTCACTGTGTTTACAAGACTTAAGGGAACAACTTATGTAAAACAGCCTAGACACACAGATACTGATTTACACAGAAGGCTTGCATGCATGAAAATCACACTTGCACGTTCACTCTTGATTTCAGCACTTAGCTTTTCTTCACACTCTTTCTGTCCTTAGAATCTTCCTTTTATACTTAGTCAGAGGATCTAAGAGAAACATCTTCATTGGACGGAATGAAAAGGAGAAGTCTTGTTGAAAAGACAACATAACCTTTTCTGCACTTTTCTGAAAAGCAGACTTGTCTTCACATGTGCAGAACTCTTGTCTTTTTACTTTGTCTACTGTTGTATTGCCTTTAACTAATTTAGCAAGGTCAACTTTGCGTCTTTCTTCCTTGTAAAGGCCTATTTTGATATAAGAAAAAGGTCTGTCACCCTTTTTCAAATAACCTTTTGTCTTCACGTTACAGAACAGCTTGGGCAGACTGAGCAGTTCTGTTTTCCACTTTGTCTTCGACTTTGTAAACTGGTCTAGCAGTCAAAAACAATACATGATGACTTGGAAGCGTATTCCATAAAGTGTTTAGCCTGTTCACAAAGAACAGGTTCTGTTCACAAAGAACAGAACACTTTAAAAGTGCCCAAGCTGCTCACCAGTGTAGAGCAGCGTAGACAGTTTATGTCCAGCCTGTTCAGCAGACAGAGCAGCTTGGAAAAACTGTCTTAGTTGCAACACATGCAACACATAGAACAGCTTATGACTAATATTGCAAATCATTTTCAGGCTTCAATAAGGCATATAACAGGCCTTAAATTCAACCTTCAAATGCATCAACAGGTTTGATTATCAATCTCCCCCTCAGATGTAGAACAGGTTTGACTGAGGCCTTTTTGTGCCTAACAGATTGAAAATAACAAAAAGTCAAAAACAGAAGTGGGATTTCGAGAACTTTGTAAGGTCACGTCTGTCACAGATCTGATCTTGACGCAACACCGTCCAACGAGTGCAGAATCCTCGTTAGTGGCTTAACGGATCGATCACACACGGAAACTGGAGACGAACACAATGATAGTCGATACGATGACCGACCCAACACAGTGTATTTCTCCGAAAGACTCTCTGAAATCACTCTAGCTCGTACGTGCACAATTACAAGCTCTGATAACGAATTACTCCAAAATTCCGTTCACCGGATGCTCTGTTTGCTCTCAAGTTTGACAGAACCTCTGAGCCATCAAAGATCTCTGAATTCACAAAGATAAGTTCATTATATAGCTGATAAGTTCGTGTAGACGCTCCTCACAAACTTATTACGTTAGAACTTATCTTCACCTAGAACTTATTTTCACCTAGAACTTATTCTCACCTAGAACTTATTTTCACCTAGAACTTATTCTCTCCTAGAACTTATTCCTAGAACTTATCCTAGAACTTATCCTTAGAACTTATTCCTAGAACTTATTCCTAGAACTTTTTCCTGGAATTTATCTTAGAACTTATCCTTAGAACTTATCTCTAGAACTTATCCCTAGAACTTATCTCTAGAACTTATCCTAGAACTTATTTGCACCTTCTAGAACTTAACATGATAGTCTAGAACTTAACATGAAAATGTAGATATCATACACAATCATGATATCAATAAAAAACTAGACTGCTATCGTCACACCGGATGTACCAACAGACTCCCCCTTGACGATAACTTCTAGTTGTTGTTCATTGATCGCAATAGACTATCAGATTCAGAGACTATGAATACAGAAACTAGACAACTATTGTCGCATCGGGTGTATCAACAGACCCCCCTTTGACGATAGCTTCTAGTAGATATTCATTACACTATAGAACTAGGCTTATTTAAGTTACTACCTGCATGGAGTCCCTGCTCAACACACACTTTGACTACTTCCTGATATTTCCTGCGTTCAGATCTCAAATTCTCATCAAAAGAAATTCCCTGATCATGAAGTCTGTGCAGGTTATCTTTAGATAGATTGACAAGGAGCAAGGGATCGTAGACTCTCAAAATCACCTTTTCTTCTTTGTTTTCCATGATTGCCTCTCCAGTTTCGATGTCCTTACTGGTTTGTAGACTAACATAGTCCATGTCCTACCAGTTAAAGGATTTATTCTTATTTGAAACACAACTCTTCTACCAACTCTTGGATTAACTTTCCAAATCTTCTAGAACGACCCTCCCTTCTAATAGTTTTTACAAACACCTCAGCATAAGAATCGTCTTCCAAGATTTATAAGGTCCTTCCAAGCTAAATCAATCACTTCACACTTTAGAATCTGATTCATCATTTGTGCAGAATTCAGCACATCTAAATCTATCACATTCTGATCTTTATTCACAACTTCTTCATTGTTTACTTCCAATCAGGTACATCTTCAAAGTTGAACCTCATTTCTTCTTCATCCAACCCTGACAATGCTCCGATTAGACGTTATCTTCAGTTACTTCTATCGACTCTGAATCCTTGTCTTTTCCCTTGTTAGCGGCTAGGAACACCGACTCCCCCTGAGGATCATCAAGCTGAGCAAATGGTTGTCTTGAAAGATCTGCCAGCTCACTATCTTTCACTGTCCTTTTGTGCATTCGGGCCATCTTCTTTGACTTCTCTACAATTTCTCCCCTGAGATGGACGATCTTTCAATAACTCTTCCAGTATAGCCTCCAGATTTGCAATCTGTTGCTGCTGATCATCCACTGTCTGATCCAACTGGGCATTATGATGTTGAAGTTCACGAATCCTTGTCAGCTGAAGAATCTGTACTGCCTGTTAAAACTCCAATTCTAACATAGTATAGACTTAATAAACACATCAAACAGGTCATAATATGTTAGCCGAACATCAAAATTGCCTATTCAACGTTAATAAAAAGTACAACGAGACTCTCCTTACTTACTTTCTTAGATGGTGTAGAAGGTAAACCAAACACTAGAATTAAGCTCAAGATAGACGGTTGTTATCTTCGTTAAACAGTCACAAAATCGTATGTCTTGAAAAACTTTGAACAATTTTCAACTTATCACGGAACCCATCACTTTGAGCAACTAATTATCACGCAAATTTTGTTTTTCCAACTAGAATGCTTCCTAGTAACTGACCTCTATCCTATATATTTAAAACTAAAATTTAACTAAAATAAAATAAAAGTAAAATAAAATAAAATAATATAAACTAAAATACAATAAAGTAAAATCATATTGCATAAATTTAAAGATAAAAATACACTAACTGAATATTTTTGCGAGATAGTCAAAGAAGGTTCAATCAGGTAGCAGTGTCAAACGCACTTTCAGTATTGCAATTTCACACTTAGGAATTTTTATTCCTTTGATTGTTTGTCGTAACATACACTTCAAGGTGATTGTTGATATGTTTTTTTAAACATTCAACACTTTGGAATTTCCTTTGGCCTTTTTATTTATCAAGAAACTACCTTACGTGTCCCATACTTAGACATACTTCTATGATCAAGGCAGACACACAATGGTTATGACTTTTTTGTATTTGCAAATTATCTTGAAAAGGCAAACGGCAAACACTGTTCTGTATTTACATACAACAGACTGTCTTAGTTTGTCTTAGAGTTCCTCTTATGTTAGCAAGATAGTGGTGACAGGTGTGTACTCACGTACCACAAAGCGACATATCTTGCTAGTTTAAGTCAAAACAGCGGTGACAGGTCTGTACTCACGTACAACAAAGTGACTTGTTTTGACTTCCTTTACTTTACAAAACTTTTTCTATGTTTGTTTAAGATGCATGTTGATGAGCTATACATCCCCCAGATAAATTTTCATACGTCATTCATAGTCATTATCTGTATGTCTCTAACATAGAAATTAAGACCTTTTGGTCATACATCTAAGTTAGTTACACATATGACATTTTCTTGATTATTTTATTAGCTTTACGGAAATCCTTCATGTATTATGTCTACCAATATGCCAGATAAGAATATGTATGTCACTTAGAGTTTACAGTGCATTATGTGTGAAAGTTTAACACCCAGAGTTTGTTAGACGGTGCTAAATTTCGTCACTTTGAACCTTAAACTATAATACTTCTCTCTTTTTCCAATATTCTCCTTTTAAAGATTTTTTATGGTTTTCTCTCTTTTTTTGTTTTTCTCTTTTATGTATAGTAACTAATAAGATAAATTAAAAACTTAAAAACAAAAACTAAAAAGAAAGAAAAATCTACTGAGGTCAGGTTACTCTGGATTTCACATCTCATTCAGTTGAACTAACAACTTAAAGTGTGATCAAATGATTTTGTGACTAGATTCGCATAGTTGTTTTTACCAACATTGTTATATCAATTACCACACTTTACCCTTTTCCCGTAAGAGTCCTTAACTTGGTCTAAGGACCCAATCGGTGTGCCTGCTGTTTCGCCCTTTGTACCCCTGTCCTGTGTGAAGAGCCACCACCGTCCTCAAACCATTTGCTATTTGGACCTGTAGCTAACTCCTGCACACTAAACAAGACAAGTTAGATATCACGGGGAACCCAAGCCATGACTGACTTGGTAATACCGTTCTCATCCACAAACGTGATTTCTTTCAAATACCCATCTCTCCTTTCAGGTGACTTGGGCTTTTGATCAAGAATAGGTTGTGGATTCGAGTAAATAACATCCACTCTTGGCCTTTAGATAGGTCTTTGCTGTTTAGCCCTTGAATAAGTTCTATTATAATACATCTCAGTTTGATAATTCTGGGCTCTACCTAGTGTCTTATGTCTATTAGGAGAATTAGACCTAACTAGAGTGTGACTTCTCTTAAGTGTATTATTCCTAATGATGGTTTGGGGGCCAGACATTGATTGACTAGGGAATCTATTCGGTGAATTATTCCTATGTCCTTCATTTTGTTTGAGAGATACCGGTGGGTGTCGACTACCTAAACGTGACATCACACTTGAGTTCTTCTCAGAAAATTGAGAACTACTCCAGCTCGTATCACTAGGCATTGTTTTTTAAGGTTTGCTGCTCTTGTTTCCCTATCTTTTGTGAAGTCTCTGGATTTTTGTAGGGACAACCAGAAGCAACATGTCCTTTTTCATGACTCCTAAAGCAAGACATCTTGTCAATAGATTTCTTATAGACACTCTTTGACCTAGGTGTCTTACTAATGTCCTGATTGTTTGTATCAACAGCTTGGTTTAACTCCTCTTTGTTATTATTACTTACAGTCTTATCTTCTTCTAGTTTTGGCTTACAACTAGACTGTACACACTGTACCGTTTTCCTAACTTGAGGAGCAGTTGAAGATACTTTAGAAGACTAAGTTACCTTGACTACCTTTCATTTAACAGTATCATTGGTCTCATCCTGAGGAGTAGGTACATGGTTGCTATTTGCCTCAGCTACCTTAGCCCTAGACTCAGCTAAATCCATATCCTTAAGAGAGATCTCTCTGGTCAGTGACTATACATGCTCATAAATTAGTTCATTCTTGACACTTTGTTCAATTAATTTGTCATTGAGAACTATTAAATCTTGAGCATCATTTCTCAGTTTGGCCTGAAGAACTTCCTTAATGTTTATTAAATTAACATTATCTGATTTTAATGATTGAACATGAGCAATTATAGATGAATGTGTTCTATTACTAAGTTCAATTTATCATTCAAAGTAATACAGAAAACACATAAATCATGAATAGTAGAAAAGTTTAGAATAACCTGTTTCCGATCAGATTTGATGTTGGCCATCTGAGTTGCAAACTCTGTAGTAGTCAGCTTCTCAGTAATCTCCAGCACCAAAGGATCTGAATCAGACTGCTGGGTATTCTCTTTCATTTCCTCTTCTGCTTCCATATCCTTTTCTATCACTTCGGCCATGAAAGCCCTAGTATTCACCTCTGGATGTGTATTCCAATCCTATGTGCCATCTAACTGTTTAAAAGACCCCACATTAGTAAGTAAACCAGCCACTGAATCCTGATTCCCTGAACTGGCTGAATACTGACGTCCCATGATCTGATGATTATCCATCTTAGGTCTTTGACACTCTCTCGCAAAGTGTCCCAACCCCTGACAATTATAGCACCTAACTTTTGACTTACCGAATCCTACATTGTTCACACTTAGATTTCTTCCCGTTCTTTTCATGAACCTCTTCAATCTCTGTGTGACATAGCCAATTGCCATTGTAGGTCCATTTGCTCCAAGTCATCCGGATCCACCTGATCATAATCTTCTTCCCATAGAGCTGGATCGTTTATTTTCCCTTGAATACAATTCTCGTAAGCTGCTACAAACGATGCTAGAAGCTTCAGTTGCTCCTCTACAGTTTTAGCACTCATTGGCATTTTTGTGTATCCCTAAGACGATGATCCTAAAGTAGATGTCTGCGGCTAATCATCCGGATTTGAGAAACCCAGAAAGGTCGTACCATAAGATTCTTCTGCTTCTCTTGGTATGCCCTCTTGTTCTCCAGAATAAAATGTTGTGGCTTCAGACTTAGGTACACTAGAATTAGATGGTTTAGATTTACCAAAGTACATATGAGGATCTTGTACCTGATCATACTCCATCTCCTTCTTCTGTATCTTGAAGTTATAAGTCCTCAGAACTCCAATAACTTCTTCCAGAGTGAGGGTTTCTAGTTTCTCTTCATCATGCTTTATCAACGCAGTGTACATTTCCCACTTTGATGGTAACGCATCTAGAAGTTTCTCGATCTTTTCTGATTCTTGATACTCAACCCTGTGGTTATCAAGCTCGGTTAACAGATGATAGAACCTTGTGACAATCTCATCCAAGTTCTCGTTCTTCAGACCTTTAAAGATCGCGAATTGGTGTTTTAACAACTCAGTTCTCCCCTTCCTCACCCGTGAATTTACCTCATACCTCTTTTCTAGAGCTTCCCAGAGCTCTTTAGAAGTTTTGTGATGTTTAAACGTATGTAGAATATCCAAAGTTAACGCCATTTTAATTGATGACAGAGCTCGATTTTTAGCTTCACAAATTTTCTTGTCCTCGTCCTTCATTTGTTGATAGGAAAGAACCTTCATCCTGCCCTCGAGCTCTTGTGTAGGGGGAACATACCCTTCATCTATGCATATCCATATACACATATCGTTAAAATGAGCAAAGTCTGCAAACCTATCTTTCCACCAATAATAATCTTCAATCTTCATAAGCTTAGGTGGTGAATTTGATTTGCCCACTTCGTGATCCATTTCCAAGAACATATGTAAACTTGACATTCTCGTAAAACCTTTGTTCACGAACTTAAATTATTTAATTTTTAAAATAAATTTAAAACAAGTTAGTACGGACTTAGCCTTGATAAGTTCATATGAACTTAGCTAAGAACTTATCCTAAATAAGTTCTTACAAACTTAGCTTAGAACAAATCCCTGATAAGTTCTTACTAACTGTTAGATATTTTATTTCGATCATAGGGAGTTGTTTTGTAATATTTATTACCTTAGTATTTAGTCTTGTATTTATTTCCTTGTAGTGTATTTCTTTGTAATAGTCAAGGGACCAAAAGTGACAATATGTAATACTTAATTAAAGGAGCCTAGAAATAGGCTCCTAGGGTTTCTTTATGAAAAACACGGTTGACATTTGAGAATTATTCCAGCCGCCATTTTGTCATTTACTCTCAACATTCTCTTTGTCTTTCTTCATCATTACTTGATTATTGAGCTTTGTTCTTCTTGAGTATTGATAAGAAATCATCAAGGTGCTGAAATATATACGGGAATACATTTTACACTAACTTAGCATAGAACTTATCCCTGATAAGTTCTTACGAACTTATCGTACAAACATAGCTTAGAACTTATCCATGATAAGTTCTTAGTGGAGCGTGTCTGACAAGTTCGTGTCTGACAAGTTCGTGGAACCCTAAAAATACCCCTAAGTTCGAGCGCCGCAAGTTCGTGAAACGGCCAAAAATTCAACTTTTTCAAAATTTCAGATTAAACCAATGTTTTTAAGATTAAAAACATTGATTTCGACTGAAAATATAAAGTAATATGAATTTTTCCCCGTAACCTTGCTGGTAGAACTCTGAAACCTTCGAAAACGGTGATTTATCCGGTAAAAACGTCAAGAAACCAAGAATGTTCGTAGAAACACGAAGAACGCGAAGAACATTCGAAAGGCTCTGATACCACTTGTAAGGTCACCTTTGTCACACATCTGATCTTGACGCGAAACCGTCCAACGAGTGCGGAATCCTCGTTAGTGGCTTAACGGATCGATCACACACGGAAACCGGAGACGAACAAAATGATAGTCGATACGACGACCGACCCGACACAGTGTATTTCTCCGAAAGACTCTCTGAAATCACTCTAGCTCCCAATTACAAGCTCTGATTACGAATTTATCCAAAAGTCCGTTCACCCGGATGCTTTGTTTGCTCTCAAGTTCGACGGAACCTCTGAGCCATCAAAGATCTCTGAATTCACAAAGATAAGTTCATTATATAGCCGATAAGTTCGTGTTGACGCTCCTCACCAACTTAGATGCTCCTCACAAACTTATTTCGTTAGAACTTATCTTCACCTGTTAGAACTAATCTTCACCTATAACTGATTTTCACCTAGAACTTATTCTCACCTAGAACTTATTCTCACCAAGAACTTATTTTCACCTATAACTTATTCTCACCTAGAACTTATTCCTAGAACTTATCCTAGAACTTATCCTAGAACTTATCCTTAGAACTTATTCCTAGAACTTATTCCTGGAACTTATTCCTGGAACTTATTTCAGAACTTATCCTTAGAACTTATCTCTAGAACTTATCCATAGAACTTATCTCTAGCACTTATCCTAGAACTTATTTGCACCTTCTAGAACTTAACATGATAGTCTAGAACTTAACATGCAAATGTAGTTATCATACACAATCATGATATCAATAAAAAAACTAGACTGTTGTCGTCACACCGGATGTACCAACAAACTTTTTACCCATCATTTTATTGACTAACTAAATAACTTGAGAGACCAATTGCAATGAGATATTTTAGTGTGTCATCAGACTACCTATATAAAAGTTACTTATAGAAAACCAAGTAAGTAATGGTCCACAAAAGGGTCTAACAATCCGACAATGCACGAACTATCCTCTATCCCCTTTTATTCAATTACACTTATTACAATTCTTCACCTTGACTTTGAATTCTACACCTTCTCATCCTTCAAACTAATGACATGAAAGCAAGTCAAAAATCAAAACAATGTCAAAATTCTCGTCCCGAACCATTTTAGTAAAACCATCTGTTGGAGCAGTCATACATTCGTCCATTACTCACCTATTTAGTCAAGCAAAAATGTGTTTCAGTCTCTCCATTTTCTTGCATCTGCCTACATGACCACAATAATTTACTTTTAAAAACAAGTAGAGGTAAAACAAACAAAAGGGCAAGTGCAGTAATAATGTCAAAATGAGTAATTTATAAACAACATATAGAAATCAGCACACCAGATCCACCCCCAACTATGAATGTATGCCAAGCCTTGTCCAGATAGCTTTTGTCTATGGAATCCCTACAAACACCATAAGAATGTGCCCAGGTGCAAGCACTTGGTTAAATGGAATTCAATTTATTACTATCTTTAAGGAAAGAACACTTCACTCTGAGTAACCGAGTCTCACCTCTACACAAGGCACAACATTACGCACCCTCTGATCAAAAGTATTACCAACCTTCACATCACCAATAGAACAAAGAAATGTATCTAGCTACAAAATAATACTAAAAAAAGTCAGATTAAGATTGTCGCATGGGTACCAAAGTCCATAAGTATTTGAAATACACACAGAGTTAGAAGCCTTCAATGTCAATATAATAATCTACACTTAATGGTAGCCTTGATCTCATCATAAGTAGCCTTCTTCTTAAGTCTCATAGTAAAGTCAAAAACTGAAACATCTACAGTTGTTCAGCTCCTTGCATCATCTTGTGTTGTAGTTGAACCTGCAGTCTTATAAAGTTAGCAGCAAGTTTTATTTGTATAAACAGATGTGACATACAAAAGATTAAAAATAACAATCAACCTTTTGTGCTTGATGAAATGCATCTCACCTAGTAATATTTTGTTGCTTCATTGCATTTTTGTTTCTACTTTGGACAAATACAATAATTCCAGACCTTGTTACGTAATAAATTGACGATTCTGAGATATGAGATTTGAATCAAATCAATGTTTGATTTCTATAATTTGAATATATTAAAAATATCTTTATTGAAATACCATACATTTTGTCAGGATCTAAAAGTACTTAACCAAGACTAACTGATTTGAATTTATCAGAATATAAATCAATAATCTTGCTTTGAATCAAAGTTTAATTAAGAAGTTTGCGGAATAACACTTAATTATTTTAACAAAAGCTTTCAGAATAAATAGCAAATAACCACAATAAATAATCAAGACTGCTTGTATTGCTGATCTCAATGATTACAATCACCTCTAATCTGTTTGATTAGACGAAGAACACAGACTGTTCTTAGGGTTTTACAACCTTAGAGGCTTATAGAAACTAAAACAAGAAGCAATTACAGACTTGAATATGCAGAAAAATCTTATACAATAGAAAGACCTATTCTTTACACAAGACTTTAAGTTCTATACAAAAAAAAGGAAATAAATAAGTAAACTGTTATTTAAAAACCAAGGCTTTCAAAAACTTATAACTTTGCAAGTTTCTGATTTACAGCCTTCAAAAATTCTGTCTTCATCTCATCTCTATCACATGATATCTTAACAGATTTCATCTGGATCAGCATTTCCTTTGGAAGATCATAGAATTCAAGATTAAAGAACATACCAGATCCATTTGAAAATTTGATTCTGTAAGTCCTTGATTTGACAAACAGATCAACTTGCTTGATCTTCTTTTCCTTCTTGTTGGCATCCTCTATCTCATCCCTTATAGACTCAGGGTCAAAAATGGACATCAGATCTTTAATAACTTGTTTCACTTGTGGTAGAGCAGATCTTACTTGTGTCACAGACCCAATGTTATGCATCCTGATAAGCTCATCTCTGGTCAACTTCTGAACCATATGCCAAAATGTATCATACTGTTCTTCTGGTCCAGATTCCCTTCTCACCACAAACTTAAATCTTAAGTCAATATCATCCAGTGGCTTAGCATACCAGTAATTGATCAGAGGCTTTGTAAAGTCATGCTGATCAATCAATTTCTCTATCTCCATGGCTTTTTGCAGTTGCTGCTCAAACAATACCCTTTTAACTTGATGCAGCTTTGCTTGTGATGATGAATCAGATGCAGGAATGGAAGTAACAGCTTGATCAGAAGGAGCAGGGGCACTGACAGCAGTTTGAACATTACTTGTACCAGTTTGAACTGGTTCTTGGGGTCTTTGGACTTCTTGGGAGACTTTGGATTTCTTCCTTTTGTCCATCTCTTTGACATGAATATCTTGTAGCCGTTCAGTGGTCATGGACTGAGCCATTTTCTTTGGAATACCTGCTGCATAGGCAAAATTGATTAGGAATCTTCTGTGCTCAGCCTTAGAATGCCCTGTTGGCATCTTCCTCTTCTTTTCACCTTGCTTGACCACAAACCCTCTCCGGTAATCACCTAATGTTGCATCATCGTCCATTGAGGGCTGGGTTTGCTGGTCTAACTCTTTATCTTGTTCTTCTGCTAACTTTTTGGCAACTTCAGCATCAAAGGCAATCTGGGCTTCTTTGAAAGAAAATTTGTGCTTTGGAGACTCAATGAGAATGCCCTTGCCCTTGTCTTTTGCAGCAGAGGTTGTAGCTTGGACTGTATTGGATGGAGCTTGAGCACTTTCCCTTATAACCACTCCAGTTGCATTTGAGGAGGCAGCAGCTTGAGTTTCTAGGCTAACAGCTTGAGAAGCTGTTGGGACTGTTAGCCTAGAAGGTGGAACTGTTGAGGCTGCTTGGACTGATGCTGTTGGAGCTGCTTGGACTGATTCAGGAACCTCCTGATTCTCCCCCTCTTTGGAAGCATTGGTTTGGTCAGGAGGACCTACAACCTTTAACCCTTGGGTTTGAATCAAACGCTCTAATTGAATGATCTTATTTCCACAAAGGGTAAACCCCTTATGGAGATAATCCATTCTCTGATTTTGAGCCACTTCTGATTGCCTTAGGGCCATAATTTGTGCACCCTGGGCAGCAATGATGGACTGTTGATATTCCAGCATAGCTACAACAGGTTTCATCTTGGGATCCGTCAAAAGCATTAGTTGCAGACTAGCCTCAAGATCAGTAAACACCTGTGGTGCTTGTGATCTATCACTGGCATGAATACCAGAAGTAGAAACCTCTGGGCCCCTCTGTTCTTGGTTCCGGGGACTTCCAGCTTGTGTTTGAACACTTGCTGTTGCCATGGGTGTGGTCTTACTGATGTTGGCCCTGTCCTGTGCCTCTTGTGCAGAGACAGTAGTAGTGCCAGCCACAGAACCCATATGAACAGTCTCTGAAGAGATGTTCACCTCCTGAGTGAGGATGGGAGTGTCCTCAATTGGTTCCCTTTGGATATTCTGTGCAGAAGTGTCCTCCTGCACAGGGATATATGGCTCTTGTCTGAGGGCTGAGGAGGAAGGAGCTCCTGGTCCTCTTTTCCTTTTATATAGAAATTTTAGTGTGACTGTTGGCTGATGAAAAGGAACAGAAGGAATTTGTGTATCATGAGGAGGGGATTGGGGTCCTGGGGGGTGTAGCAGTGATGATAGGCTGAGCCTGCTCAGTACCCTCTCCTCTGTTTCTTGGGATGATGTTCATCATTGCAGAAGGCAATGGAACATCTACACTCAAAAAATTGGCACTTTGTTTTAAAAGCCTTTTTATAGAAGATAGTGAGTGCCTATGGGAAATATGTATCCTCTTATGTAAATGAGAAGTAGTGCAGGTGTGTGCAATGATTTCTGCCAAAAATCTGGGATACATTAAAAATTTCCCATTCTTTAGGGAATGATGCCTTAACATCCCCTGAAAAATCATGTTTGAAAAATTGAACCGTTGGCCTGTTGAAATGTAACATCCGGCACTAAACCAGTTTAGCAATGATGCCCCTAATCTGTATTTAATAGCCAATGATAGCCTAATCAGTGGTCATTAGAAATTAATCAAGTGATTAACAAGGTTTATTAGAAAATTCAACTCAATTTGAATCAAATTCATCGGTGCGATGAATCGGAAAATCAATTAATCCGATCGATTTACGATATGAGGGATTAATTCAACAAAGTACATAACTAAATTATGATTAGTGACACTAATCATACACTAATACAATTACTTAACATTAATTATGCAAGACTAAAACAATTCATTAAAACAATGCATCCATAAGTATTTATAAAATTTCAAGACAAGGGAAAATACAAGAATACATTTCTAAATACATTTATACAAAAAAAAATATATATATAAATACATGTATATAACATGTATATGGCCGGCCTTAAGGCCATAGGCATGTGCCAAATTAGATTTTGACTTTTAATTAAATAATATTACTTTAAACACCATCATTTTGTTAAAAAGCGCACTCAACTTTTGTCTCCCATGCCTTTCATCATTTGAAAGACCAAAAATTTATCTATAAATAGGAAGACATTTTATTCATTTCAAACACACCAAAAACCTCTCTTTTCTTCTCCTTAAATCCGGCCAACCTACACACACAACACAAAGTTCTTCATTCAAGTGTTCTTCAAGTGTTCTTGGTGTTCTTCAAGTGTTTTTAGTGCAAACTTTGCAAAGATTTCAACTACTACTCAAAATCATCTTCCAAATTCATCAAAGTAAGTAAATACTAAATTATTTCATCATACATTTATGTTTATATAAGTCTTGCATAATATATATAATCACCAACAACAACAAGTTACATAAAAACTCAAGTTTATAAGTTTCTAGTTTTTATTTTAAGTTATTTCTTTACATATGTTTATGAATATGTAAACACATTATAAAAGTGTTAATACTATGAAAACATGTGATATATATGTGTTTTTATAACTATTATGGCTTTTATACAAGTTGTCTTTAAATAAACAACAAGAATCATAAGTTGTTTTAAGTTTATAAACTACGGATTTTCGGCAGAAAATTTATATCGACTTTGAAAAATCATAACTAATTCATAACTCAACGAAATGAGTTGATTCTTGTCTCAAAAGTTAGATCTATGTCTTAACTATAGATCTGCAATTTTTCATAATTTATTTTGAAGTTTAAGACCTCCAGAAATTATTTGGGAAACCGAAAGTTTGACAGCTCAAAAATGGCCAACCTAGCGTTTTTAACGAACTTTTTCACCAACCTAAACAACTTGAAAAATGGCCGTTCTTGATTCTAAAAATCCTTTGTATATAGTAGTTTAATGTCCTAGAAAACCAAAGTCTAAAACATTTTGGAGCTTGGTCAAAAACAGCCTCAAAGTAGGCCGAAAAACCTCCGAAAAAGCTGGAAAATTATATATATATTAACTTGGCGTTTTAAGCAAATCTTATTTATAAACTTGTAATGTTGGGTGATTTAAGACATAAAAATCTATAAATATACCTATTATCATATATTAGTGATATTAAGTCCTTATTATCATTTAGGACTCGGTTAAACACCTCCGGTTTCATCACCCATCAAACAACGCACATTTGCATTTTTACGCATATTTTGCCATCGCAATTCCGGTGAGTCTTCATAGCCCCTATTTTCACTATCTATTGGGGTGGAAATACATGCACTGTTTTCATATGGACATCAAAACTGTTTATTTCTTATATGTATTACATGTTTGGATCCCATCAGCCCTTATATCATGAACCGTTAATTGCATTTATTTGTAAGCGCGAATATATTGTGGATAGATCTATTGGGAGTCATGTCCCCCATTCGTGTTAGCTCGGTTCGGCTAACAGCGAGTGCATATATATTCAACACACGGTATTACGTATGGGAATACTGCACATGGCAAACTCATTCTAATTAAGCTTCGGTTGCATGATGGTTTATGTAATAATACACGGAATTTATGATTTTATAAATTCAACTCATCTGATAATGTCCATACAACTGGTCTTTTCGCGTAAACCTATGAGCTCACCAACAATTTTTTGTTGACGTATTTTAGCATGTATTTTCAGGTAATTAAGGCAAGTATGCCTTCAGAAGTAACCACTTTCAAGCTTCCGCACTTAAGGAGTCGCATTCTTTTTCAAACCGTCGGAGATTTATTTGCATTATTTTGGATAATTTAATTATGTATTTAAATCTCTGTACCTTGCGAACTACTCTTATCATTTACGGGTTATGTAAAACATTTCTACCTTTTAAAGTTATATCGATGTATTTTTGAAAACGTCCATATAGTGGTCGTTCATTATGATTATGGTTACGCTTCCGCACTCGTCACGCCTCGCTGCCAACCGGTGTAGCAGGGTGTGACATGAAAAGCACACTAAGGCAGTGGCAATGTTAGAGGAAAATTCTGACCAACCAGTTCTTTTGGGGCTCATGCACTGCTGAATAATATGTACAAGATATTTCCATTTAGGAGAAAAATGGGCTTTCAAGAAAGTAAATGAATCAGCAGGACCCCTATAACCTATATTATAAAGACCAGTATGTAAAGCATCAAGAGTTAGGTCTGTTATACCTGTGGCATCTTGAAGATGCAAATGTCGCCGAATGGATTCCTCAGTAATGGTGATGGTAGTGCCATCAATCTTGGATAGTATAGAAGGAATTCCATTGATGGTTTGGATAGAGGCACGGTTCCAGAACTGTTCTATATGCGATATGTATATGGTGGGATTTATATTGAGGGCATGGTGGATATGGGAGTGCCTTAGAAAATCCATCATATCATGGAATGGCTGAAGTTCAGAGTGTTTGAGAGAGTATGGAAGGCAGTTGTGTTCTTTGACAAACTCCATTGAAGATTGATCGGAGATTTTAGGGTTGCAAAGAAGATTGTGTGAATCGTTCAGAGAAGAAAAGGAAGGCCGTGGAAGAAAACTTTGTAACTGGTAGTTACAACTGAACGAAACTGGGACCTTTTAAAGGTTTTGAAAAAGGTTGGGTCCCGCGTACACACATTTAAAAATTACCTAAATGCCCTGCACACTTTGACAGATTAAGTGAATAACTAACAGTCCGAGAAAATGAACTAGCAGTTTGAGAAAATACTCAAGCTGTTAGTTGAAAATTATGCATCTTTTTAATGAAACAGTGACTCCCCCTTAAATAAGCATACGAAGTAAATAATAATGAAAATAAATTAATCCATGTTTACCATACCAATATTTGATAACAGGAAAGTGAATCTTCCTACATCAAAAGGTTTTGTAAATAGATCAGCTAACTGATCATCAGTATGTATTTTGGTAACTTGGATTAATTTCTTCTCATTACAATCCCTTATGAAATGAAATCTGATTTCTATATGCTTGGTTTTTGGGAATTTCACTGGGTTTTGCACAATGCTTATTGCACTTGAATTGTCAATGTAAATAGGAGTGGATAAGAAATTCATACCATAGTCTCTCAGTTGATTTTGAATCCACATTACCTGTGAGCAGCAGCTTGCAGCTGCTACATATTCTGCTTCAGTAGAGGATGTGGACACAGTTGTCTGCTTTTTGCATTGCCAAGAGACCAGTCTTGCTCCTAAGTATTGACATCCACCAGTTGTGGATTTTCTGTCAATGTTGCAACCACCATAGTCACTGTCAGAATAAGCAGTTAGTTCAAGGGGAGATTCTTTAGGATACCATAGGCCTAAGTGTGGTTGGCCTTTGAGATATCTAAAGATTCTTTTAACAGCAACCAAGTGAGAATCCTTTGGAGAGCATTGAAACCTAGCACACACACAGACAGCAAACATTATATCAGGTCTAGAAGATGTTAGATACATGAGTGATCCTATGAGAGATCTGTATAAATGTATGTCCACATCTATGCCATCTTTGTCTGTATGGAGTTGCTTGTGAGGATCCATTGGAGTGCTTGCAACCTTTGTGTCTTGATACCCAAACTTTCCTAGTATGTCTTTCACATACTTTGATTGACTTATGAAAAGTCCAGTGGGCTTCTGCTTGACTTGCAATCCCAGAAAGAAAGTGAGTTCTCCCATGGAACTCATTTGAAACTTCTTGTGCATTAAAGCTTCAAACTCTTTGCACAGACAGTCATTTATTGAGCCAAAGATGATGTCATCAACATAGATTTGGACAAGCAGAATCTCAGCATTGATAGACTTAGTGAAAAGTGTTTTGTCCAGAGTGCCTCTCTTGAACCCATTCTGTAGAAGGTATGATGACAGAGTGTCATACCATGCTCTGGGGGCTTGATGGAGACCATAGAGAGCCTTGTCGAACTTGTAGACCCTGTCTGGATACTTGTAGTCTTCAAAACCAGGAGGTTGACACACATAGACCTCTTCTTCAATTGTCCCATATAAAAAGGCAGACTTCACATCCATTTGATATACTTTAAAACCTTTGAAGCTTGCATAGGCCAAAAATAGTCTGATGGCTTCAATTCTTGCTACTGGAGCAAATACATCATCATAGTCTATGCCTTCTTCTTGAGTGTACCCTTGAGCTACTAGCCTTGCTTTATTTTTGATGACTATCCCTCTCTCATCTTTCTTGTTTCTGAACACCCATCTAGTACCAAATTGCTCTCTTTCCTTTAGGAAGATCAACCAGTGTCCATACACTCTGAATCTTGAACTGTAGAAGCTCTTCTTGCATTGCTTCAATCCAGGATGAATCATTCAATGCTTCTGATGCCTTTTTAGGTTCCAGTTGAGACATGAAACAGGCATGTTCAAAAGCCAGCTAGACTGAATTCAGGAACTGCTTGTTCAGCAGCAGCAGTCTCATTGTGAACCATCTTCCTTGTTTGTACAGGAGTACTTGGATCACCCAGTATTTGATTGAGAGGATGATACTTGTGAACTCTAAGGGTAGGCTCTCTTTCTGTCTGAAAAGAGGATCCAAGATTTGTATCATCTCTATCAGGATCAGTGAATGGTTCAGTTTCAGTAACAGCTTGACTTGAATCTGGGACTGGTTCCCTTTGGGGTGAAGCTGTTCTTTCAGGACTTGGGAGTGTCACTTCTGTGTCTTGATTTGTATCATGTTGAGCATCTAGAACCCCTGGAGGATCACAAGACAAAAGTGGGATAGTGGTGTAATCATCCCAATTTGTTGAATCCGCAGCACTTTGAAACTTTGTGCCACCAGCTTGAGAATTTGTATTGGCAGCATGAGAATTTGTGTTGGCAGCTTCAAGACTGTATGCATCAGCTTCTGCAGTATACTCAACAAAGGTCAGAGAATTTGTTAGTGAATCTAAATCAAACAACCAATCAGGACCAGTGCCTTTGACATTAGCAGTATTTTCATTAAATTCAACATTGGCACTTTCTTCAAAGGTTTTAGATACACTGTTATAGACTCTATAGGCTTTGCTTTGAATTGAGTATCCTACAAAGAATCCTTCTTCAGCCTTACTTTCAAACTTCCCTAAGTGAGTCTTAGTATGAAGAATAGTACATGGACATCCAAAAGACTTGAAGAAAGCTATTAGGGGACTTCTATTGTGGAATAACTCATAGGGAGTTTTTCCTTGAGATTGAACAACTTGAACCCTATTCAGAACATAACAGGCTGTATTGACAGCTTCTGCCCAGAAAGTCATTGGAAGTTTAGAATCAGCTAACATTGTTCTAGCAGCCTCAATTAATGTTCTATTCTTTCTTTCAGCTACACCATTTTGCTGTGCTGTTCTTGGTGCACTATATTGTCTAGCAATACCTTTGGACTCACAGAAACTGTTTAGAATGTGATTTTTAAATTCAGTTCCATTATCTGATCTTATCACCTTAACTTTTGAGTTGGATTGGTTTTCTATCTTAAGGATAAAAGACTTAACTAGCTCAGCAGTTTCATCTTTGGTCCTAAGAAAGTAAACCCAAGTAAATCTGGTGAAATCATCAACAATGACTAAAAAGTAAGCCCTTTTATTCAAACTCAAAACAGATGTTGGACCAAATAGATCCATATGAATCAGTTGAAGAGCAGAGGAGATTGAATTTACTTCTTTGGCCTTATGAGAAGTTTTGTGTTGCTTGCCTTTAAGACATGCTACACAATGATCATCACATATGAACTCCTTTTGTGGTAAACCTCTTACCAGATTCTTTTTGACCAAAACATTCATTGACTTGAAGTTCATGTGACACATCCTTCTATGCCAAAGAGCAGACTCATTTGATGATGCTTTGGATATCAAACAGCTTAAAGTATTTGATTTGGATAAAAGTTCTGTGTCTAAACAGTAGACATTGTCCTTTCTTGGTGTTCTCAGCAAAACAAGATTTTCAGGAATTTTGAAATCTTTTGAAAGGACAATGCACTCAGAATCTGTAAACAAAACAATGTTTTGTTTGTCACAAATTTGAGAGACACTTAATAAATTATACTTAAGCTGTTCAACATACAAAATATCATTAAAAGTCATGGTGCCTGCATTAACAGTACCTTTACCTGTAACCTTACCTCCTTTTGAGTTGCCTCCAAATGCAACAAAACCTCCATCAAAGCCTTTGAAATTTGACAAGCATTCAGAATTGCCTGTCATGTGCCTAGAGCATCCACTGTCCAAATGTCATCTTGTTTTATGAGGTGACCTGTGGTTGCCCTGCACACATAAAAGCTTAGTTAGTAGTGGAGTAAACCCAAACCAAATTGGTTTTGGGTTGGCCTTGTGCATTGACGTAACTAAATACTGTTTTTGACTTTGTATATTTAGTAAGATCCACTGATGGAGTCTTAGGAGAGTATTTAGTGATTATATGAGGTATCCAGGTATTTTGAGCATCTTTTCTTCCAATAGTCTCAAATGATTCATTAACAGTTCCAGATTGATGCTTAGCAGTCTGATCTGTGGTTCTAGTGCTAACAGCTTCAGAGTTTGCACTAACAGCATCAGAGTTTGGCTTAGCAGTCTGAGTTTTTGTATCAGCAGTTTGATCTGAAGATTTGTCCTTGACACACCATATCTGTTTAAAGCTTAATTTAGGCTTTGCCAAAACTTGTTTTTGGTGTGTGGACTGTTTTTTGTTAACTTTTGAAAGCCTGTTGAAAGCCTGTGATCAACTGTTTTCTTTGGAACTGTTGTAGCAGAAGGTTTGACCTTTGAATCTTTTACATGAGTAGGATTTGATTTCTTATGATTCACAGTCTGTTTTGCAACAGCTGGTTTATAAAAACAATCCTTGGCCAAATGATTCTTCCTGCCACAGTGAAAACACCTTTTGACTATCTGAATTTGAGAACCAGATTTTTCTGACAATTTCTGGTTCTTGTTCCTCTGACTTCCCCTTACCTGCTGTTGTTTGGGAAACTTTTGAACACCATGCTTTTGGCAAGTGCAGACAGGAACAATTTTACCCCTTTTATTATTCTTTGAAGAAGATGCAGTGTTGCAGTTAGAATGTACAGAAACTTGTAAAGCAGCATTGCAGACACTTATCTTCTCTTTTCCTTTCTTATTGGGGGCTTGGATCTCTATGGGTGCACTCATTGTTTTGTGTGCCTTCTCAACTGTTGTGCACTCACACTCTGCATTTTGAATCTGATCTTCTTTAGATTCAGGGCTGGTATCAAGGATAGGATCTACAACAGTCATAGACTTATCTAATGGTTCATTGACAAGTCTATCAGCAACTTCACTCATTGGATGAATGTAGTTATTGTTGTATGGAGGTGGAGTAGCCCTGTATCCTATGCCTTCTTTGGGATTAACCTGAGATTTTACCCTATCTTTGAATTGAACTTCCATTAGGTGTTCTAGCTTTTGATTAGCCAATTTAAAGTTACCTAGATCTATATTAACAGATTCTAGTTTCTTATTAGCCTCTAACACCTTTTGTTCAGTCTCTTCTACTTTTTTATTCAGAGATTCTATTTTCTTATTTAGCTCCTTTTTCTCCCACTCATGATATGTTCTATCATGTCCCATTTGAATCTCATTATCCTTATAGTCATTGATATGTTTTTCAAGATCTTCTATGGCTTGCATATATTCATATCTCCTTTCTTCCATCTTAGCTAGAGTTTTGCACATGCTCTCATTATGGTCTCTGTACTTTTTAACCATATTTTTGCATGATTGAGAGCAGAGTTTAGAATTTACCTCAGATGATAGTTCAGTGGAGGAGACATTTGATGTTTCTGCCATTAGAGCTTGATTTTGAAACTCTTCCTCTGTCTGATCACTCCAGTCAAATACATTGTCTTCTTGAGAGACAAGTGCTGTTGATGATGATGTCTGATTGGGCTGTGGAGTCCTTGATGACTGTTGACTTTGAGATCTACATTCTCTGGCAAAGTGACCAAGCTTATGACATTTATAGCACTCAACTTTTGACTTATCAAAAGCTGGTTTTCCTTCTGTTCAGGCTTGAAAGTTGGTCCTTCCAGTTCTTTTAAGAAACCTTTTGGCCCTCATGGTCAGCATTGCATGCTGCCACTTTAAATCCATCTCTTCAAGATCATCTGGATGAATCTGTTCTAAATCTTCAGCATTTAGAGCAAACAATCCATCACTGGCAACAAAAGACTCATAATGAGCTTCAGCAGAGTTGCTATCACCACCTGAAAAGGAATCACTGTTATTAGATTTTTCAGAAGACAGAAGAGCAGTATTGTGATTATAAGAAAAAGATTTCTTTTTAGTATCAATTTCAGTCTCAAACACTCTCAGACTGTTGTACAGATCATCCAGTTCTATCTCATCAAGAGTGTCTTTTGTTCTCCATTGGGCAGCATAAACTGTCCATTCTTCTCCAAGAGATCTTAGAAACTTTCTGTTGACTTCATCTTGATCCAGGCTGACTTTTGCACTTTCTAATTCACTTATCAGTTTGTTGAACCTGTCAAAGATTTGAGTAAGATTTTCATTCTTGCCACCAGAAAAGTTCTCATACTGCTGTTTCAAAAGATCTTTTTGATTTCTCTTGGTACTGGCATTACCAGCAAATCTTTTCTCTAAAGCATTCCAAAGAGAATGAGCAGTATAAAACTTTTTGAACTGATGTTGATAAGAATTAGGAATGGCTATTTGTAAGAGTGTAAGGGCTTTCACTTCATTCATTCTAGCCTTTCTTTCAAGTTCAGTTTTTGGAGGAGTTTTGACTGGTTTTCCCTCATCATCAAGTTCTGGATCAACAACAGGAGGAAATTCAACAGTTTCCCATATGGCATAATCAATGAATTGAATATGCTGTTTAATCCTGAGTTTCCACATCTCAAACTCAGTGGGCTTGAGAATAGGCACTTTGAGTCCTTGCCCAGATCCACTGCTGCTATTTTCAAATTCCATTGCAAAAGATTAAAAATTTAGAAGAAAACTTTCGACTTTGAAAAACAAAGAACGACCTGTGGCTCTGATACCACTTGTCAGGATCTAAAAGTACTTAACCAAGACTAACTGATTTGAATTTATCAGAGTATAAATCAATAATCTTGATTTGAATCAAAGTTTAATTAAGAAGTTTGCGGAATAACACTTAATTATTTTAACAAAAGCTTTCAGAATAAGTAGCAAATAACCACAATAAATAATCAAGACTGCTTGTATTGCTGATCTCAATGATTACAATCACCTCTAATCTGTTTGATTAGACGAAGAACACAGACTGTTCTTAGGGTTTTACAACCTTAGAGGCTTATGAAAACTAAAACAAGAGGCAATTACAGACTTGAATATGCAAAAAACTCTTATACAAAAGAAAGACCTATTCTATGTATTTATATTGCTTCTTGATATGTTTCCTTGAATGACTACGACTTCTTTGATAGTAGATATGCTGGAATCTTTGTGTAGATATCTTTTCCTGAAAATTAGCACTTTCTGTTTATGAAACTGTTGAGCAGCTTGAATCCTTTGACAGCTTGAACAGAGCAGCTCGAGTTGATTTACTCTGGCAGCTTGAACTTTTACACTGGTAGCTCGAGTTTCTTCAACTAGCAGCATGAACTTTGGATTTACATATAAACTCCACTAACAGTTTGAGAAGTTTAACTAACAGCTTAATCCTACTTAAACTATTTCCCAACACATTTACATTCTATTAGATATAACGTCTACAGAGATTAGCACCAATTTCACATTAGAGCTTTGAAATGATTTGATATGCATCCGGGGGTTGATTTTTTTAAAATATGCAAAGGAAAAGACAACCTTGATGAGCAGTTGGAATGAAGAACATCTAAAATAAAATCATTAAATTGAACATAGATCCAAATATACAAACGTTCACCAATAAGTTATAAGAACTTAATAGTCTAATTTGACTTCTACGCAGACATATCAAAGTGTACATGCCAAGCCTTGACAAATCTCATTCTTACATGACTTTTGAAAAAAGGCCACGACATCACATAACAGTAAGTTGTTTGAAAAACATCTTAAATTGAGAAGCAAACTAAAAACTATTTTTTTTTCAAAAAAAAGAAAAATGTAAAACCAAGAACCAAACCGCAGGTTAATATGCACATCCCTACCGAAGGTTAATATGCACATTGTGACTCTTTTAAATAGAATGGAAACTAAGATGATCATGGCTACCAAATGAACACATTTAAGCCAATGCACTGTACAGAAGAGATTACCATTAGTTGAGCACATGATAAAACAAAGAGTAATGAATCTCCATGTTTCCAGGAGGTTCACCAAAAGTGGACCTTGTTCTTTGATTTGCAAAATTATAAGCACGTTGTTTGAAGAACAAATAGGTTAGAATTTCTTAGTGTTATATTTCTCCTCCACAAGGTAGGGTTTTCATATCCTACCTATACTTGTTAATTGATTGAATATATCATAAAAATTTCACATAAAAATCTTTCCCATATCTGGATTAAAAACATCTTTGTCCCTCAAGTATCCTAAGTTGCATAAGAAACAAATCCGAGTTTTCCTCTTATATATGTTGTATAGCGTAAACACTAGGGCTACATAAGGAGTGGATTTTTATGTACATGTGCAAGCCTTGTGAAAAGCTGCAACTGATCCTGCTAATATTGTAACATCCTGAATTTCAAAACTTGTAAAAGATGATTAATTAAGACTCAAAAGTGTTTTGATGGATTGTTGTGGTTTGAAAGATTTCATTGCATATATTTAAAAAAAATTATAATAATGAGGAGAAATCCTCATTGTTATTTTTCGAGCAAGCATAACAATAAAGAACCGACATCGGTAGGATACACATCGATATTAAAAATAGAGATGACGATGAGAAATCATCATCGTCGTCTTTTGAGCGAGTATAACAATGAGAAACCAACATTGATACTTTAAAAGATTAACAATGAGAAAATACAAAGTTAAAAGGTGTAATGTACAAATAAGGCAAAATAACAAATAAAAGGGGGAATAATCAATCATTTTGCAATATCACTCTCTTTCAACCTCACCGTCTCTCTCTTTTTCTCTCTCTAAAACTCACGAATTCAAAATCAAGAACACCAGAATCGTTGAATTAGAGGCTGGAAAGTTGGATTCAGATTGATATTAAGGAACTATAGCTACTGCAAACAACAAATCGAGGTAATACTTACTCTAATTTACGATTTTGAGACTTTTGTGTTCGGTTTTTATGAACACAAAATCTTATATTCTGGAGTTTGATGTTATTGCATGTCATAGATTCTTGTTGATATGTTTAAATTGAGTAATAGTGAAGCTATGTACCAAATTTTAGACTCTGATTCACTCTTTAAGTACGATTTTGAAATCACTATCTGTTTTTAGTGTGTGTGTTCATCGATATGAAAGAAAAACATTAAATAGGGGACTGCTTTGGTACATATATTGTGATGTTTCATGTTAAAGAGTGTTAAAAGTAACATAATAAGCTTGTATTATCAATTTTCAGCTACTGAGTAAGTACAAAAAGGATTAAGTGAAATCTGGGAAATATTAGAAATGTGTAAGTATGAACTCGGGTTTGATGAACATATCTCGGATCCATCCGAGTTCGGTTCATATCCGAGTTTCAGATCAAGTGAATCTCGGATGGAAAAACTTGAAAATTTACAAAATCAAGACACGAAGTTCGGTCTTAGAGGCATCCGAATTTCGGACCATGTATTCATCCGAAGGTCGGATAAATAATTCAAAATGAAAGTTTAAGGATGGGAATCTTGGGCCATCCGGATTTAGGGTTCATCCGATATTCGGATGCGATCTGAATTTCGTATCATATCAATCCAAATTTTTAAGGATTAATCTGATATTGATTTACTATTACACTGATTTAAGAGGATCTTTGTGGTGTTGACTAACACACAATGATTCAGAGCCTATTTGCACTGTGTAAAACCACTATGAGAAATAGATTAATATTAAAACATTCATTGTCTTTGCATTCATTTTTCAATGGCATGTGTTGTTGTTCAAATTACATCATTTGACACTCATATATGGTTCATTGTATTGATGCACACACGTACTTTACATGTGAGAAACATGTAGTCAGCATTCATTTGAAAGTGCATCACTAAAATCATGTTCTGACATGATGACACTTCATAATCTGATGCGACCTGGACTGGGGCTGACATCAGGTCACTATCGGGGACTGATTATCCCATACACTAGCCTGGTCAGGTTTTGCACATCCCCGATCAGCATTTTGAACTGCCAAACTCCATGCTTGAACTGCATGGTGAACACTTGTTATGGGGCTTGCACTGCCTGTTTTCTCATTAGTTTGTAAAGAAATATCTGTTGAATGATTAATTTGTTATCTCACTAAGCCATAGCTTACCCGTTGACTTTCAATGTTTAAAAGCAAAGGAAAAGGTGTAGTTGGACCTTCTTCTTAAGTTTTCACTCAATTCTCGGTGACCTTTAGAAGCTCCTTGATACATTGATGATGTTGTAGCTTTGGGGCTGGGATATGATGATGTTGAAATTAAACAAAGATGATGTAATAGTTAGATGATGACACCGTAGTCTTATACATTATTACTGCTTTATTGTGGAGCTACTTAAAACTTGTTTTATGTTTGACAATTTAATTGCATGTTAATCTATTGGTTGCTTATTGATCCTAGAGTCTATCCTATGTTGTCAAAAATGAGGATGTCTCTGTTTGGTATCAGAGCATTAGTTTGAGGTTTCAAGTGTCCGCAAGGACTTGGACTCAAACATAGGTTGTGATATTAGAATGGACTCTTAGGAAATTATCTGAACTAAGATAGGATTGACATGAACCACGGGGAACAATTAAAGGGTATTTGTGAACTTCAGGACTCAGAAATAAATGTTCTAAATATTACTTGCTATATTTCAGAACATGTCTGGAGACGATATGACTCTTCAGCAAATGTTCCAAATGATGCAAGCTCTAATGGAAAAGAAGCAACGAATTAAAAAGCTTAAAGAATGGCTGAGCAAGCTCAATCATTCGTCGATCAGCTAAGGGCCAGGGATGAGGCCGAGGCCAAATGAAAAGCTAATAAAAGGAAGAATAAAGAACAACATCAAGATGAACAAGGGGATAGGCAGGAAGATACAGGTTCTTCTGATAAAGCAAAGGGTTGTAGGTTCAAAGATTTCAAAAGTAGCGGGGCAGTTGTATTTGATGGAAATGGAGATGCTATGACAACATTAGAATGGATCATAACTACTGAAAGAATCTTCCGAATCAACAACTGTGCTGAGAAGGACATGGTTCGATATGCTACTGCAATGTTTGCAAAAGACGCTGTTATGTTGTGGGATGAAATGATAAATGTGTTAACGATGGAGGTAGTGTCGCACATGTCATGGAGCGATTTCAAGGAAGTGTTTTCACAGTAATGCTATCTAGCTGATGAGAAGCGTCGTATGGAGGCAAAGTTTTTAAGTTTGACTCAAGGAACAAAGACAGTTACTCAATATGCTGTCGAGTTCACTCGTTTGAGTCTGTTTGCACTCCACCAGATCGATACTGAGGAGAGGAAGATATGCCGGTTCGAGGCCGGTTTAGATCATGGGATTCTCTGAACAATGAGCAGTGTTTGGTATCCAAATTTTTCCGGGATGTTAGAAGCTGCTCGGAATGTGGAGAAGGTTTTGTTGCTTTCAGGATATGTTATGGGTTCGGCTGCTGCACGACCAACTCATCCGTCGCCACCAAAAAGGCAATGGGAGTCTAGAAATACTGGATCATCTCGATCCTCTCCCCAATCAAGTCAACCATCTTCCTCACCGAAGAAAGGAAGGGCCTTTTCGGCCAACACTGAAATGAGGGACTGCAGGCGGTGCAGAAAGACTCATGCTGGGGAGTGCAAAACTCAGGACATGTAGTGGGAAAAAAGGTCATCATTGGGAGCATTGTCCACGAAAAGGCGATGCATGCTAAAACTGTCATAGAATTGGCCATTTTGCATAGGATTGCCCAAAACCCTAGAGATCAAACCTCTTAACAATCGACTACGAGTTCTTCTGGAGCTTCCACTACTCGTAGGGAACAAACTCAGAGGGCTCCAACAAGGACTTTGCAAATTACCGCTAAAGAAGCAAAAGATGACCCTGAGGTGGTCACTGGTACGTTCCTCATAAATTAAATTACTGGATGACCAGAACTTTGGTTGGACCAGACACGAAGTTCGGGTGAGGTAAAAAAGGTGCAAAGACAAAAACCACAAGTGTGTTGTGGCCCGAACTTCGGGTGACCTGAAGTTCGGTTGGACCCCACCCGAAGTTGGGTCAGGTCCAAGAAAGACACTTAGAAAATATTTACAATAAACTAATGAGAATGAAGTGGACCGAAGTTCGGGTTGACCAGAACCGAAGTTCTATTAAGGTCCAATACTTAGTCAAATTTAACAGTAACCACAAAAGGTGTGGAACGTACTTCGGGTGGACCTCCAACTGAAGGTCCAATGCATTCTAATGAATAATAAAGCTAAGTATGCATGGATGTGAACCGAACTTCGAGTGGCCCGAAGTTCGGTTGGGGTCCACACCTGAAGTTGAACAGGCCTGAAGTTCGGGTGTGACCGAAGTTGGTACTTAGAGCATTTATTATGTTCATGCACATGCATGTTTTGACTTACAATGACAGTGCCTAAAAGTGACCTAAAATGCAGATCCTAACTCTAAAATGTATGATGAACAACAGTAAAACTAACATAATCACTTAAAAACATGTAATACTATCTAAAATATGCAAAAATCATAATAAAACCCCTCAAAAAGGACGATGAACCGAAAATCACGAAATGGCATGTTAAGTGTAAAAGTAAATAGAGATTGCGGATTCCTGATGGTCGATTTGCACTAAAACAGTAGAATCCACAAGAAAAAGCTATAGCAATGAGGAATTTGAGAGTTTTGTGTGTGGGAATGGCGGTTTTACGGTGAATAACGTCGGAGAAGAAGAAGAAAATTTATTTAGAGTCGGCCCGCCCTTTTTATAGAAGGGTGTGGGCCGGGTCAACCCATTTTTCTCTTTATTGGACCAACAAAAATTTGGCTTATCTTTGAAAAAAACAATTAAGAAAACAAGAACATAAAAAGAAACATAAACAAAAAACAAAATCCAGTGAATTAATAAGATAATTTGGAAAATAATATATAAAATCTTTTTGTGTTTTCAGGTTTTTCAAATTAGATATAAAATAAATAGATAAAATATAAACAACATGTTTTTGTATTTTTCACTTAAACATGGAACATAAAAGGAACTAAAAATAAAATCCTTTTGTGATTTTCAATTGAGGCATAAATTAAGACAACGACAAATAAAATAAAATAAATTGTAAATACAATTCATCCTTTCTCCCTTAACAAGTGTATTCTTAAAAATGATTTAAAGATCTGTGCAAACTTGTAGTGAAAGAAATATTCCCACTCAGATAAACAATTATCCTTTTGAAGGAAACCCAGAACCCCGATAAAATTAAGAAAGTCCGACAAATCTGGATGTTTTTAGCTTCCCACTGAAAATAAAAATTGCACATAGCAGTTGTCAGGTTCACCATCATTAAAACGTACATAGATAAACTGACACCGAAAATAGTTTTGTGACACTTCCTTTGAATTCACGTTTAGATATTTTCTAAATAAACGAATTTCTTGCAATTATTACAATTGCTTGAAATAGAGTTATTTAGAAATATCTTATGTTCAACCAGATGGAAATTTAACAGGCCAATTTGAGATACTAAGAATAGAAAACGAGGTTCGTCTAGAGCCTTAGTAAATATATCAGTTTGTTGAAATTCCGTGCCTACAAAATACAATTATATTGTCCCTTTTTCTATGTGGTCTTTAATGAAGTGATACATTATATCTTTAGAATGAATAGCTGCAGATCTCTGTCGAAGAACCAGCTGAGTATGCTTCCAAACAATTTTCCTGGACTTGGCATTTTCATTTTTTCTTTCATAGCCAAGTCCTTTTTCTTTTCTTCCGCCCTGAACCACAGTTTTCTCTTTTCTTCTTTTGTAAGCTCCCTATCAGGCATATCAGATTCTGATTCAACAATTAATGCAGACTTAAGCACTTCCATGTCTATCACGCTCTGATTTTCATTTGTATATACCTATGTGATAGGTTGCTTCTGTATTACTTCATCACCCTCATCCTCTTCATCTATAACTATTTCATCATCTGACTTCCAATCGGGAACATCTTCATAAATGAATTCACCCTCCTTAAGCCCATTCTGATCTAAATCATCTTCAAAGTCAAATATTACCTCCTCGTCATCCAACTCGGCCAAGGCTCTAATCATTTCGTCTTGAACCGATTCTGAAGCTTCGGGAGCCTTGCCTTTATCTTTATCTGAGCCTGAGCCTGATGATCTAGGCTCCCCCTGCAGATCAGCTTGCTGAGCAGTCTGTTGTCAAATATCTGCTAGCTCACTGTCTTTTTGTTGTGCACCAGGGTCACCTCCTCCATCCTCTCTCCTAGCTCCCCTCAACTCATTTCCTTTACAACTCTCCCCCTGAGGTGCACGATCTTTTAATATTTGCTCTATTAGGGTCTGAAGAGTTACAATTTGATTTTGTTGGGCAGTCACAGTCTGTTGAAGATAGGCATTCTGCTAATCCATCTGTGAATTGTGTTGTTGAAGCTCGGTTACTGCCCTGGTGAGTTGGAGAATTTGGACTGTTTGGAAGTCGATTTTAGCTTTTAATTATGAATAGCCTTGGTCTTTAGTCGTTGTGGATGGTGATGGAGTCGGAGCGGTGGCTGTAGATGATGACGAAACTACAGTTGATGATGATGGAGCGGCGGTTGAGGTGAATGAAGTGGCGGTTGAGGTGGATGGAGCTTCTTGAACTAGGCGTTGGCGCTTGGCCCGTTGTTGCCTTGCCACCAACACCTCTTCTTCAAGTACAAAATCTTCATCTCCTGCATTTTCATCATGAAGAGTGAATGTTGGACGACGAACTTTTTGGCGTCGCACGACCACCCGAGATCCATGAGTCACTATAAGAAGTGGAGGGATTTGCTGCTTCCCTTATATCTCATTCACTATCTAAGTCTGAGTCTGTATCAGATATAGACTCCACAGCCCCTTCTGTTGCTTCAGGCTAGTAATTCTCAATGTCTTCAAAAATGTCATTCATATCTGTAGGCGGTTCTAGAATATCATTAATCAGCTCCTCTATAATATTTTCCGAAGTTGCTTCTCCTTGTGCAAAAATCTCCTCCAGTGTTTCTTGAATTGGATCAGCCCGGGATCTCGATTAGACGCCTCAGCTGTTGCTGTCGCTCTTGAAGTAAGTAGGGGTTGTTGTGCTGGTGGTTACGGGTCGTCGTTGTGACCCGCCGATTTAATCCTTAAATCCACTATTTAGCTAGAGAAGTAAGGGTCGAATCCACGGGAGTGTGGTCGTAATTAGGATTAGGTTAATAGCCTTATAAGTTTATTGAAAGCATTTAATTTGTGAAATTGTGGATTTGAATGAATTGTTTAGAGTGATGGTTTGCTATTGCTTGTAACCAAAATTAATGATAAAATAACTAACGTAGAAGATAAACAATAAAGAGATAAATAACCATTCACGGAATCACCACAACATAAGTATTGCTCACTATAATTTCATGCAATGATCACATAGACATAATCAATTGCGCGACTAAATTAATCAAACATGTTTTAACCAATAACTCTCGGCATAGCGTATGCAACATTAATACTCGTCTTAATCCCTAAGTTAATGGACTCGGCACGAATAATAACACCACGATAAAGTATCTTGCTTTTACCAATCGCAAAACATAATCATAATCATAGCCGAATGTTTATCATTTCCATACACATAATAAATCTCGCTAAATACGAATACATCAAAACATAAGAAATTATAGAAGAGTAAACTTAGCGCTAGATCCTCCGAAAATGGTTAATGAGTTTAGCCGCTCATCGTACGCTCGTCACAATCATAGATCTGAGCCATTGGGTAGCTTGCGAATCACCGTCTTCGTTCTCGTATCGTAGATCCACTCCGGCAGGGCTTCGGCACACTTTCACACACGTCGGGACGTTTTTTCCAAAGCTGCCCCTCGACTTGTATTTATAGGGAGGTCGAGATTAGGGTTCCACACGCTGTAAAACACGTTTTTACGCCGCACTAACACAGGCCAGGCGAAGGCCTGCGCCCCCCCTGCGCCCGGATGCGGCTGGGTTTAGCTGGCATGTGCTGGAACGTATCTGGACAGTTGAGACGCTTTGTGGAGTGCAGGGTGGCGCAGGCCTGCGCCCTCCTCAGCTCGGTTTGCTCTGAATTCTCTCGGATTGCTTCTTTTTAACATCTTGGCCCTGAAATACAAACTTGGAGTAATAATATGGATTTATAAAGTATCGGTGCTTAAAATGAACATAATATCACTCTGAAACCATATAAATTATAGACTTATCAAATCTCCCCAACATAACTCTTGGTCGTCCCCGAACAAGCTTTTTGAATCAGAACTAACTATGTAACGAGCATGTATTGGCACTGACTCTAAGAATTTTATGTTAAGCTAGCCTTCACACTAATTGAAGACGTTTTCAGTTAAAATGCACTTCTCTTAGAATTTATATAATGTATCTCACTCTTGAAAATATCCTTTTAGCTCAAGGTTACGATACTTAAAACATGTGGGGCTTCCGACCATCTTTTTCCTCTTTGCATGTTTACGAAAAATTTTCTTCTTAACACCATGCTTCTATCTATATTCTTTTCACTAGATTAGCTGGATGGTCCATGTAACGAGATTTCAGTCAACCGCTCCAAAACCAAATGGTCTTAGGGGATTAGGCGTGAGTGGTACCCCTACGGACTTAGTTTCCCGAACCATCTAGACTACAATTAACTTACTTTTGAGGCTAAAACATGATTAAGTTTTCTCCCTTATTGCATGGGTTTCCAAAATCTTTTGACACATTACTTATATTTAAGCCCAAATAAATTTTAACGTACTTGAATTCATTTTACATGGCAAAGTTCTAATTATTACTACGACACTTTTCTTAATTATAAAATCACCTGTCAACACTAGCCAGTTCACACGCACATGTATTTTCTAAGTATCATCATGTTCCACGGCCTGATAGGCAAACAAGAAATGGGGAAGAAATGACAGACTATATAAACATTAAAAACTCTAAAAAGAACTCGGCTAAGAACTAAAAATAAATGAAAATTACGATAAAGAAATTAAATGCATAACAAACTAAAATAAAAGAGAATACAGAAAAGTAGAGAATAAGGAAGGATAGTACCCGATCAATCAAATGGAGGAGGTGGCAGAGGAGGACCGAAGACGCTGTTGAAGAAGTCGGTTAACGGGTTCTGTCCATAGGTGAACTGTGCAGTCGGCGGAACAAAGTGAGGAGGCATCGGGTCTGGGAGGTCCTGCCTGCCATGCGCCGGATAGCGCTGATAACTATCTACGGCAGAGTTATAGGCCTGGTAGTCGGGCATCATATAATCCTCATAAGACTGATATGGCATACCGGCTGCGGAGTCCTCGTGATGTCGGACTCCCTCCCAATATGCCCAGTCATGGTGCTGGTAGTAGGCATTTTGATATGCCAGGGCTCTCTGCCCATCCTGTAACTGATCTACCCGACCCACTAAGTGATCGACTCTATCGTAAATATGGGTCATACGCCCATTCATCTCATCTAGCTTCTGGGTCACATACTCTCGGAACTCACCCTGACCCACTGCTATATCCTCTATCCGCCTCATCATGCGGTCAAAATCAAAATAGTCACTACTTCGACTGTGCGAGGTAGACGCACCTAGGTTTGGCTCAGCATGCCGAACTCCCGCCTCATTGGCGACGTTCTCCTCTCTCTCTCTCTCTCTCTCTCCTCGCATCCTCAGTGTAGTCCTCGATATACGACTCATTTGCCTCTTTGTCGAATATCTCAAACCCTTCGTCAACTTCACTAAAAATCAAGGTAGGCAACATGGCGGCCGTAATGAACATCGCCGAAATGGGAGATAGCAGGGATTCGGGCGAAAGTGAGCACGTCCTCTCAAGGAACTTGGAGATCAACCAAGCATGGGGGATTATCGTCCTCTCTCTCGTATCGTACATAGCCCATAAATCATTCATAATTGTCTACGCAAAGGACAGTCTGGGCATACCCTTAAGAAGGGCGTGTAGGACTGTGATATCCCTATGCCTGACTTTGGTCAGGTCACTATCACAAGGCAAGATGTTGTTCACAATAATCTTGTGAAGCACCTTACACCTCGGAGACAAAGCCTTTCGGCTGTAGGAAGTGGAGGACTCAGACTCCAAAATGGATGGGATAAAAACTCTATTAACCTGCTCTGCCCACTCCCCTGACCACGTCATGTCAGTGAAGGCCAATTGGGCCTCATTCCTATACTCGTACCCCTGCTGGTTAGACCCTTCGTGGACTACCCTAGAATCTAAATTAAATAATTGGTGAAGAATTTGTGCATCCATCGCCACGTCCCTACCTTGGACGGTACCTATCAATCTAAAGTCGTTCGCTGAACGACCCGTCTCCCTCCGTAGGTTAGACATCCACTCGACTACATCGGCCTGATAAATATCTGGGCCACCCAACTCAAACACACTTTGCCACCCTAAAAAGTCAAAAAGGTATGGGATCCCGTAATCCTCAAAATCACTCCTCTTAACATACTTTTCAGTTAACACTTTATTGGAATATTTCTTATACAAAAACAAGTGTGTTCTAATGTGTTCAGGGTGTTGGGATAATAGGAGGTTTGGAGACCAATCTATCGGGACATTAATATTTTGAGTTCGTTGCCTCGTTCTCCTCGACATCTACAATTTGTGCCAACCAACCACAATATGTATGAGATAAATCAAGTAATGTATCCTATAATTGCAAATTGCACAATTACGCTTACTTAAAAGATGCAACTATATATATACTCTTTTATGCTCACATTTTTCATCCTATATATAGTCTATAATTTGTCATTATTTTAAGCACTAAACATTTATCATGTTTCAATAAAAACCATTTAGCACATAAAACTAATTTTTAAGCTAATCACCCAAGTTTTATGATTTTAACAATATATGCACATTTAGGCAACTAACTTTAAAATTTCAAATTAGTTTCTAGAAATTAACCATAGAAAATTAACAAACTTAACACATAAACACATATCTCATAAAACATACATCAAGGTTATCATCAAATTCATGCAATTTCTCATACTTTGACTCTAAAAAGACAAAATCACCATGAACACTCCTTGGATGACCATGAAGCTGAAACTTTCATTTTTGCTCAAAAAGTATGAAATAAGTTACAATAACTCAATAAAAACACTAATATTGGTGATTGGAAGCTTAACTTGGTACAAATCTAGCTTTTTTGTTCACCAATTTTTCTACCCAAAAATATTCAAAATGGATGAAACTACACACAAGGAGGTGACTTATAGCCTAGATCTTGGATATTTATGAAAATGTGGGTGTTTTGAAGCTTAAATTTGCAAATTTTGGGTACAAAAGTAGGGTTTTTGGGAGAGAGCCGCACACCCAAGCGTAGACTATTGTTCTAGGGTTGGGATAATGAAGAAATGGGGCTCAATACTACATTTTAGGTCGATAGGATGCAGGGTCAGCGCAGGTCTGCGCCCCCCCTGCGCCCAACTCTGCTTAAAATTTAATTTTTTACTGTTTTGGTACGCAAAGCTGTAACTCTCTCTATTTTTTTTATATAGAATGTAGTCTAAATTTTTTTTTTGAGGACTAAATTAATTAATTAAATTTATCGTTATAACATACTCTCCCCAACTTAGACTTTTGTGATGTCTTCGTCACATCAAATATAATTTATCGGTTAGGATTATAGAAAGATAGATCGGTACATATTCCATATCCATAACAATTAAAATTAAATAACAAATAGTAAACAAACAAAATTCAACTTTTATAATTTCAACTTAAAATAAACATCACACTTTAAAATTAAAAAAATAAAATAAAGTACTATTACAATCCAAATAAACGTTAATAATCAAACCAAACAAAATAAACCACCACATCAGAAATAATTCAAACCATACTTAATGTATTAACACGCATAATTAAAATTAATATTCAAATAATTATAAAATCATCATTCGGCCGGAGGTGCGACAGTTTCTTCCAACTCTCCAACAGTGATCTGAAGATTGGTGAGCCAGTCCGAGTGACTTTGAAACAGCTTCGCATGTTTGTTTTGCTCCTCTTGGAAGTTTTCAATATTCTTCACCAATTCTGTTTTTTGCATTTAGTATGCTACCCATGACGTCCTTCAGATTGTTGATTTGAGATCTCATCAAGTCTTCGATTGTTACTTTTTCCCATGATCTTCCATCCTCTTTGTCGTTTTGTCCTTCAGGGTTGTCGGGTACAATGAATGGGATTTGGGTTACTTTAGAGGTTTTCGGACAACGAATTTGATAGCCTAAATCGTTTTTCTCGAAAACTAGTCCTAACATTGTGACTCTAGTGAACCAAATCTCGTTTGGGTTAAGGTATTTATTTGGCAATTGTTCCGACACCGCTTTCTTAATAATGAATAACTCAGTTAGCATACGACAGTATGGATAATTCATCCTTTTCCTTGGGAAACTACTCTCCCACAGATTTTCCATTATTATGTACCCTAAGGAAATGGTCGGGTGTCCAGTCAGAATTTCTTGTTGTTTCACATATGTGGTGTCTTGATGACGTGGAAGTATGTGAAGATAACAAACATCCACATAAATTTGGCCAATGGGCATAAATCACCTCTATTGAAGGCGGTATAGGTCCGGGCAGTTCTAATCGAAATACCAAAAACTGTTGCTATCATTTGATCCTATTGATTAGTCCATTTGTTAACCGTACGTATTCTATCCCCCTGGGTATTAGACAATGTCCAGAACTCCATAGGACAAGGTGTTTCAGTGTCATTTAAGAATTCTTCATACAATTTTTCTCTAGAAATTAACACCTCTTTGTTTCCTACCCTTCCCACTAGTTCGAAATCATGTTCCTCAGGCCTCTCAATCCTACGCATTGTGGTGAACCACTGTTCGATTAAACTAGTATGAATATATGGAAGTTCCCATTGTATAGCTCTAGACCATCCTAGTCTCTCAAAACACTCTAATATTTCAAAATTATCAAAGTCAGACTCTTTTAAGGTACCCTCTATGAGAAACCTAGGGGGTTTACCATTGTTAGTATACGAGGGAATTTCCGGGAACTCCACATTGAGTGGCTTCTCAAAGAGAACATCCCTAGGATCGTGGGTTCTCATTCTAGGTTTTTGGGAAATTCCAGGACGATTACCGTTTGCATGGAACTGAGTTGACATCTAAAAATAGTGCAAAGACAAAGCATTAAAAATGTGGAATTTTTACGTAAATGATGCATGATAATTTTAAACACCATTTTTCAACAATCATTAAACTAATCCTATGTCTCACCAACAATGTGATCCCAATCTAACCCTATCAAATGCATGAACTTTAATCATAATTAATTTAACAATAAAAACGTAACCTTTTACGACAAAAAGTTGCAAAATATAATAAATACGGAAAAATGCATAATTTTTACAAAAGTTTTGCAAAATAATTTTATATTAATTAAATGAATATTAGAAAATTATTAATAACCCTTTTTTCCTATAAAAACCATGTAACTCCCAAAAACTCAACCCATGCATGCATGATGAAACTTTATGAAACTAGGGTAGAATGAAGTTAAAGGGATTATAGAGAGTATACCTTGCTAGAAATTGAGAAGAATTAACGTCGGATCGAAGATTTGATGTGAAAAAGATGAATTTTTGAAGGTTTTTAGCCTTAGAAATTGAAATCCGCCTTTTCTGTAACTGGAATTAGGGTTTTGGAGTTATGGGGACAATCAGTACCATTTTTATAAGATTTTGAGCGCGTTGGGCCGCAGGGCAAGCGCAGGCCAGCACCCCCCTACGCCCGGGCCTCTGGATTCGCAATTTGGGCCTTGCAATGGTCTTGAAACCCTAATTCTTTAATTTTTTTTTAATTTTTACGGGTATTCTCCCCAACTTACGTTCTTATTATTGGGTTAAAATAACTTTGCTACGTGCTAATAATTTTTTTTTTCTGATGCGGGGTCTTATTATTTAATTTAAATCCTAATTTCTAAACACAACTAAGTTCAAGAGGATGAATCCTCCCCAACTTAATTGGGTACACACAAGTAACACAAGTAAACATGTAAACACACTTAAAAGAATTAAATTGAAATAATCAAAATACTCTGGATTGCCTCCCAGAAAGCGGTAAGTTTTCCGTCTTCAGCCAGACGTACTTCTCCTAAACTAATTAATTAACCTTAGGATCTTGTAGTCTGATGAGTTCAGTTACTAACATATCGTTGGTGACCCATTGAACATATAATTTAAGTCTATGTCCATTTACTATTAAATGGCTTACCACATTTTAGGTTCTGTATTTCTACCGCACCATGTGGGTAGGTATTAGTTACAATGTATGGACCTATCCATTTACTTTTTAATTTACCGGGAAATAGTCTAAGTCTTGCGTTAAATAACCAAACTTTATTTCCTTTGGTAAATATTTTATTTTTAAGCATTCTGTCGTGGAAACCTTTGTTTTCTGTTTATAAATTATCGCGCTTTCGTAGGCTTCTCTACGAATTTCTTCCAGTTCAATTAATTGGAATTTTCACATCAACACCGGCATCATGTAAGTTAAATTTAGTGTTTTTGATAGCCCATAGAGCTTGGTGTTCTAATTCCACTGGGAGATGACAAAGTTTACCATACACAACTCTATATGGGGACATACCTATTGGTGTTTTAAATGCGGTTTTGTATGACCATAGAGCATCCTCTAATTTTTGTGACCAATCTTTATGATCAGCAAGGATTCTCTTGATCTTTCTAGAGATCTCGACTTGTCTGCTAGTTTGCGGATGATAAGGCATTGCTATTCTATGGTTAACTCCATACTGTTTACGGAGTTTAGCAAAACGCTGATTGTTAAAATAAGACCCTCCGTCACTGATGATAGCCGTTGAAATACCGTGTCGTGCCAAAATATTTCATTTAACAAATTTGCACACAACCCGGTTATCATTAGTGTGTGTAGCTTCTGCTTCCACCCATTTGGAAACATAATCTACTGCAACTAGGATGTATTCATATCCAAATGATTTAGGGAAAGGTCCCATAAAATCAATGCTCCATAAATCAAATATTTCGACAATTAGTATCGGGGTCATAGGCAATTCATATATTTTCGCGATGCCACCAGTTTGTTGGCATCTTGTGTACCCTTTAACAAACTCGTAGGCATCCTTCAATATTGTGGGCCAGAAAAACCAACACTGCAATATCCGGTGGCTAGTTTTCTTTGTGCTGAAATGACCACCGCATGCATATGCATGGCAGTGTTTAAGAATATCTTCGTGTTCCGAGTTAGGGACACATCGTCTTTTAATTTGATCTGCTCCTATTTTAAATAAACCAGGCTCATCCCAAATGTATTGCCTTGCTTGAGCATAGAAATATTTTCTCAGTTGTGAGTTCCAGTGCTCTGGCAATTATCCTGTTACGAAATAGTTAACTAAATTCGCAAACCAGGGAATTTTAGATACAAATAATAATTGTTCATCAGGGAAGGAGTCCCTGGTTTGATCAGTTGAGTTTGTTGGAATTAATTGAAGCCTTGATAAATGATCGGCAACAACATTTTCTGTGCCTTGTATATCTTTAATTTCTAAATCAAACTCTTGCAAGAGAAGGATCCACCGAATCAATCTAGGCTTGGCATCCTTCTTTGCCATTAAATGTCTTAAAGCGCTGTTGTCAGAGTACACAATTACTTTTGCCCCCCAAGTATATGATCTGAATTTATCTAGGGCAAACACTGTAGCTAGTAATTCTTTTTCCGTAGTGGTGTAATTGATCTGTGACTCATTAAAGGCTTTACTTGCATAGCAAATCACCACTAGCTTTTTCTCATATCTTTGTCCTAAAACAACACCAACTGCATAGTCACTCGCATCGCACATGATCTCAAAAGGTTGAGACCAATCCGGTGATTGTAGAGTTGGCACTTCGGTTAATTTTGATTTAAGCTTCTCAAATGCTTTCATACAAGCATCATCAAAATTAAACTCGATATCATTTGAAAGAAGATTGCATAACGGTCTTGAGATCTCACTGAATACTTTAATGAATCGCCTATAAAAACCAGCGTGGCCTAAGAATGATCTTATTCCTTTAACGCTGGTAGGGGGTCGAAGTGAGGAAATTAATTGAACTTTTGCTTTATCTACCTCCGTTCCTCTTTCGGACACAATGTGACCTAGGACTACCCCTTCTTTTACCATTAAATGGCTTTTCTCCAAACTTAACACTAAGTTGGTTTTAGTGAATCTCTTTAGGACATTTTCTAAATGTCCCAGACAATCTTCAAATGTTTTAACAAATATGGAGAAATCATCCATAAATATTTCAAGAAAACCACCCACAATATCTGAAAATATAGCCATCATATATCGCTGAAATGTGGCGGGTGCATTACGTAGTCCAAACAACATCCTTCGGTAGGCAAAGGTGCCATAGGGACAAGTAAATGTAATTTTCTCTTGATCCTCTAGATGGATTGGGATTTAATTGTAACCAGAATATCCATCCAGGAAACAGTAAAACTTCCGTCCTGCTAATTTTTCCACTATTTGATCTATAGATGGTAGCGGAAAATGATCTTTTGAAGTAGCAGCATTAAGTTTTCTGTAATCTATACAAACTCTCCACCCAGTTATAGGGCGAGTAGTTATCTTCTCTCCTTCAGTATTAATTACTGTAATTCCCGATTTCTTGGGTACAGTTTGGGTTGGACTTACCCACTTACTATCAGATATAGGATATATAATTCCAGTGTCCAACCGTTTTAATATTTCCTTCTTAACTACCTCTCTCAAATTAGGATTCAACCTCCATTGTGCATCCCTTGCTGGTTTAGCTTCTGGATCAGTAATGATTCGGTGCATACACAATGTGGATTGATTCCGTTTAAATCAGCTATCGTCCACCCTACTACTTCTTTATATTTTACTAACACTTGCAGTAGAGCTTTCTTTTGCCCTTTAGTCAGATTTGATGAAATTATGACAGGCAAAGTGTCATTCTGACCTAGAAAAGCGTAGTTTAGATGAGATGGCAGCTCCTATAATTCTAGAACAGGTGGTTGCTTTATTGAAGGTTTGGCTGACTTAGGTAATTCAATAGGTAATTTTTCAGTCCTATGGGTCCACGATGGTTGTTTTGATTCAAATGTGGATTCCATGACTACTTCTAGCTTATCGCACTCAGTATTATTTAACTTGGCTAGCACATTCTCGGTAAAGAATAACTCAGTAGCATCTTTGGTGTTGATTAACGAACTATGCTGCTGCGCAAGTTCATCCACCATGTCTATAAGATAACATTCTGTATCAATAGCAGAGACACATGAAGCATTAAACACATTCAGTCTTAATTTCTTATTAGCAAAGGCAATATCCACTACTCCAGTCCTACAATTAATTTGTGCATTAATCGTGGCTAAGAAAGGTCTGCCTAGGATAATAGCTGGTTGATTATCTCCTATTGAACTTTCATTGTCCAATACTAGGAAGTCAACTGGATAGTAAAACTCTTCAACTTTTACTTTGACATCTGATAAAATACCTCTTGGGCACTTGGTTGACCGATCTACCAGTTGTAAGATAATATCAGTTGTTTGTAACTGGCCTACATCATGTTTATCAAACAATTTTCCAGGTAAAATATTAACACTAGCTCCAAGATCAAGCAGTGCTTTCTTAATCTGCACATTGCCTATTATCACTGGAATCAATGGTGATGCAGGATCTTTTAGCTTAGGAGGTAGAGAACTAGAAACTACTGCACTCAACTGTTCAGTTAGATTGATCTGCTTTGGGAGCGAGACCTTATACTTTCTTTTCTGAGTACAGAGATCTTTCAAAACTTTGGCAGAAGATGGAACGTGTTGAATGGCCTTTATCAGAGGAATATTGATCTTAACTTGATTGAATAAGTCCCAAAGATCCTCTGGTTGTGGGCCTCTTTTGCCGTAAAGAGAATATTTTGGATTTTCTAAAGCAGTCAGATAAGGAGGAGGAATTGAAGTGTCCTGAGTCTTATCCGCCTCCCCAACTTTGGGCGTAGGAATATCTGCTTTAAATGGCTCTTTAAAAGAAACCTTCTTAGAAACCTCCTTCTTCTTTGGATCCTCTTTCTCCTCATACACGACTTCAGTGTCTGTATCTTCTTCTGCCTCTTTCTCTTTAGGCATCTCTATTTTATTGTCTACCTCTCTTCCACTCCTTAATGTGGTTATCTTAGCTACTTCATTAACTTCGTTCATATCATGTTTCTTATCTTTGTTATGATGATGAGCGTGTGAAGGATTGGAAACAGTATTGCTAGGAAGATTTCCCTCCTCACGCCTAGTAAGCGACTCAGCTATCTGACCCATCTGGCGAGTTAACATCTCCATGGTCTTAGTAATGATAGGTGATTGTTGTTTCATAAATTCAGCAAACTCTGCGAATTGCGCAGAAGTCATATTTATTTCTACTTGTAAATATGGTTGATCATGATGATTTGACTTATAATATCGCTCATCCTTAGCTGCTGAAGTTGAACCATATTGATATTCTCTCTTTGGTGGTTCATATCTTGGTTTGGATTGATGATCGGTAGGTTGATCATTTTTCCATCGAAAGTTGGGATGGTTTCTCCACCCCGGATTGTACGTTTTCAAAAATGGATTATCCCTCTCTCAATGAGCTCTATATCCATTAACTTTATTAGCAAATTTCTCAGTGGATTGCACTTGAGGACATGCTTCAGAGTGATGTGATGGATCTCCGCTTGTAACACAATTATCTGACACATTAGGGTTTGAAAAATCCTTCATCAACTGATCCATTTTCTTTCCTAATTCTGAAATCTTACTTTTGACCTCACGTTTCAAGGCATTATCTATGCCCATAACTTGAACTCCTATGCTATTTTCAGAACCAGCTTGGACTTTAAGACCTTTACCGAGTTGACTAAGAAACTCCCAAGCTTCATCATCTTGTTTACCTAAAAATGTGCCTCCTGTGGCAGCTATAATCATATTACGACTTTCTTAACTCACACCATCAAAGACTGTTTTTATAAGCATCCATTTGGGTACCTCGTGGTGTGGACAAACTCTCAATATTTCGTTCATACGATCAAACGCTTTATAGAATTGTTCGCCCGGTTTCTATTTAAATCCGGTAATTTCCTTTCTTTTCTCGATTGTTTTACTAATTGGGTAATATTCATTTAGGAATTCTCGTTTCATTTGATCCCATATTGTAATGCTATTGGTTGGTAAGGATACGAACCAATTCTTCGCTTTCTCTTTTAACGAGAAAGGAAATAATCGAAGTTTTAAACCGTCAGTGGTTATACCTCGAACATGGTTTTCTTTACGAATAGCTGTGAACTTAGCTAGATGTTCGTAGGATTCCTCACTAGGCATCCCTCGAAAGATCGAAAGAATTTGGAATAATTGAGGACGAACTTCGGGTTCGTTCTCGTTTTCGGGATAACGAATTGGAGACGGGTCGGGCACATCACCTGGACGGTAATGCGACTCAATCGTACGCCTCGGTTGATCACCCATTCTAGTAGCTATGTGCTTGGGTTCTTCTTGATCATGATTTCGCGGCGAAATCGAAGGGCTTTCTAAATTAGGAATCTCTGAATCAGGAATTTCTAAATCAGCAATTTCTTCTTCTTGTGCGTTTAAATTATCCGTGATTAATTGTTGGTTTTGAATCCTGACAGTGTGTCGGTTCGACCTCGCTACTTTTTCGATCTCAGGTTCGAATTGTAGCGGCAATCCTTTAGCCGATCGACGTGTGTGCATACACTAACTAAAATACGTTAATTAAACTAATTATATTTTTTATGGTAAAATAGAAGATTAAAATTACCTTTTTGAATTTTTAAACTTTTTATTTGATTTTTCTTTAATAATAAAATAAAGACTAAAAATAACCAAAGAAAGGTATTTAAACTTAATGTGAAGACCACCCCTTACGGGGCAGTTCTCACCAGTCTAGGTCTCACATCATGCAATACGATATCAATGAAACTAAGATAGAGTAATTTTAGATGCAGAATTATAAATTACAGTACAAGGTATTAAGATTTAAGTTTAATACAGATTAAGTTTTTAAATTAAACTTATAAAGGGCACAAGTCTAATCTAATTAATATCATCATAATATCAAAATAAATCTACCCAGATCACCATAATATCGTCATCCAATTAGTACCAAAATGGGGTCGCTGAGTAGAGGTCTATGAAACTTTTGTCTTGAGCGTGTAAGACCTAAGAACTAGGTCCGGCAGGTGACTTTCCTTTTGTCTTTTCCTGTAAGAATATTAATGTGGCAACCGTAAGCAATGCTTAGTGAGTAAATAGATTTTCAAATTAACATGCATGTCAAGCGGATCATCAATCTAGCGTGATATGTCTTGGCTGCCGCTACAGCCCTCATGATTGAGACATAGAAATCATAGAATCGGATGATGCTCAGGCCACGCTCACGCTTAAATCGTGGGGATCAGCCACATACTGGGCTAGCTACCAGTAAATCAACGTGGCGGAACATCGGAGGTCATTACCAAGTTCATTTGAACTGGTGAAATAGCCAGGTCTAGAACAATAGACCAATCAAGGCTAATCAAGCTGAATCAATATAACAAGTCTATTCAATGATGAAGCATAAGTAGTCTAGGTCATGATAGCAGTAGTCTCAAAGCAGTATCAGAAATGAATTATAAATGCAATAACATAAGAAATGATGATCAAATAGCTATCATGATCCACTGGGCAGCACCCAACCATGGTGTGCACAGGTCACAATCCAGCTGATAATATAAATGTCAAATCGATCTAGCATCAACAATATGTCTCAACCGGAAATTCAAGCATGTTAAATCTGAATATCTATAACTCACAGTGTTGGGTCTTTATCAAACAGATGTAAAATCTGCCACCTGAGTTATCTCAGGATTTTATCTCAATCTGTTCTCTGTCAAATCAAATCTTTGACCCGCTTTAAATCTTTTAAATCTTTGTTCAGAATTTCACTGAACCTGTCCAGAATTTATCGTGTCAAAATCATATCAATATCATTATCTTTCAGTCTTTAAATCTTTATTTTATCTGATTCTGATAACTTGCTCATTCATAAATCATTCTTTGTTTTATTATTATTCTCAAAAGGTTGGTACACACACACACACACACACACACACACACACACATATATATATATATATATATATATATATATATATATATATATATATATATATATATATAATAATCATTTTGCTAATTATTTTGTTAATTTATAAGTATTTTATTCAATATATTCGAATATATATATATGTTAAATTCAAACTAATTGTTAATTTCAAATATATTAACAACTTTGAATGAATTAAGTTTGTAAATGCAATTTAATATTCAAATATGAGTCAAAATTAAATCCTTGGTCAAACTTATGTACACAATCACATAGTGAAATTAAATTCGAAGTACCTTCTCGAATTTGATTGTTAAATTCGAACCACATATTAGATTCGAAGACTTCTTTTTTTTTTTCGAATTTGATTGACATTTCGAATCTAATGGATAGATTCGAATATAAGTCGAATTTAATTAAATTTCGAGTTTGTTCTATGTATTTCGAGTTTGTTCTTGGTAACTCGAGTTTGTTCATATCTGCAGCTTTAAAACATGAATTTCTAAGGCATAAATCACAAATATGATAAATATTAAGCCTATGTTCGATTATATTATACTTATTCTAGTTAAACTCCATAAAAATAGCTTTAAATTTCATAAAACTAATAAATTCGAAAATACCGAAATATATAAAAACGTAAAAATATCATTTCTTACCTCAAATTCATATGAAATCACGCAGGAGATAGTAGATTCGTATAGTATTCTCCGAGATCTTTCTAACGATATAAATATCTTGATAATCGGACGGTCGGTTTGGGAGAAAATTTAGAGAGAAGGTAGAGAGAGAGTAGAGAGAGAAAGTTAGAGAGAGAGAGAGAGTAGAGAGAGAGCATCTAATTTTTAATTAATAAATCACGTTTATATACTTCATCTAGTTATATTTGCTAGTTAACCCACTTTCATTTTTTGTATATTATATCTCTTTTATTTAATTATCTTTAATAATTTATTAATTCATAATATAAATATTTATATAATTTAATTAAATATTTCATAACTTAATTAAATTATAATTCAAATAATGTAATAATATTACATTATCGGTTCGAAAATACTGAATTTACGACTGCGTCAAAAGTTAGGTTGTTACAGAATGGGCTCCACCACGCACAAACTTCGTCCCCGAAGTTAGCTATGTTCGAACAGACTGGGATAAGTAGCTTTCATGACATCTCTGGATTCCCAAGACTGATGCGAACCTTTGTGGTGTTTCCACTGGACGAGCACCATCTGTATCTCTTTGTTTCTAAGCTTCTTGGTCTTCGAGTCCAGAATACGTTCTGGCTCTTCAACTACTCGAAGCTTCTCATCAATCTGCAAGTTAACGTGTGGTATTTGAACTTCTCTTTCGTCTGCTAGACTCTTTCTCAGATGACTGACATGAAATACAGGATGTATTCCAGATAAGTCCGCCGGCAGTTCAAGACGATAAGATTGATTTCCTATCTTTTCCGCAATCTTGAACGGACCGATGAATCTCGGAGCTAGCTTGTTTCTCTTTATGAATCTCACCAAATTCTTCATTGGGGATACTTTCAACATCACCCAATCGTTAACTGCAAAACTGATTGATCTGTGCCGGTTGTCATAATATGACTTCTGCCTGCTTTGAGCTTCAAGAATATTTCTTCTAACAAGTTGAATCTTCTCGTGAGTCAACTGTAGAAGGGCAGGTCCTGCTATTGGCGATTCACCTGTTTCGCGCCAACAGGTGGGAGTTCTGCACTTTCTTCCATACAAAGCTTCAAAAGGAGCCATCTTGATCGTAGAATGATAACTGTTATTATACGAGAATTCGACCAGAGGCAAGTGGTCATCCCAGTTACCACCTAGATCAAGATTGCAGGCACGAAGCATATCTTCTAAAGTTAAGATAGTACGCTCACTCTGGCCATCGGCATTAGGATGATAAGCAGTACTCATAGAAATCCGAGTACCCATCCCTTCTTGCAGTGCTTGCCAGAATCTCGAAGTGAAACGACTATCACGATCAGATACAATAGACTTTGGCACACCGTGACGAGAAATGATTTCAGTGATGTATAGCTGTGCCAATCTATCGAGGGAATATGTTTCCTTCATCGGTATGAAGTGAGCTGATTTCGTTAATCGATCCACGACTACCCAGATGGAGTCGTGTTGTCTTTTGGTTTTAGGCAGCTTTGTAATGAAATCCATAGTTATATGTTCCCACTTCCATTCAGGAACTGGCAGTGGTTGCATATCCCCGAAGGGTTTCTGGTGTTCTGCCTTAACCATCTGACAGATTCTGCAGCTTTCAACACATCGACCGATGTCTTTCTTCATTCCTGGCCACCAGTAATCAGCTTTCAGATCAAAGTACATCTTTGAGCTGCCAGGATGAACAGATAATTTGGACTGATGAGCTTCAGATAGAAGAGTGCTGCGAATTGAACCATACTTAGGAACCCAGATTCGGTTTCCCTTGAGACAGTGAAGTCCCAAATGATTTAGAGTTAGAAATTGTAATTGCCCTTTAAGATTTTCAGAATCAATATTTTCTTCTTTCAGTGCTTCAGCTTGAGCAACTCTGATGTCTTCAATAAGATCAGAAGAGAATATAACCGGAGTTAGGGCATAGCAGCACTTTTTTGGATAAACTTTTCTACTCAAAGCATCCGCGACAACATTAGCTTTGTCGGGATGATATAGGATCTCGCAATCATAGTCCTTGATAAGCTCCAAGGACCGTCGCTGTTTCATATTCAGTTCCTTTTTGAGTAAAAAGATGTTTGAGACTCTTATGATCGGTGTAGAGCTGACACCGAGTCCCATAAAGATAGTGACGCCAGATTTTCAAAGCAAAGGTAACGGCAGCCAACTCAAGATCATGAGTTGGTGCACTTTTCTCATAGTCTTTTAATTGCCTTGAAGCGTAGGCAATTACTTTTCCCCTTTGCATGAGAACACATCCTAAGCCAGTACCAGATGCGTCGCTGTAAACGACAAAATCATCATTGCCTTCTGGTAAGGCTAGGATCGGGGCTTGAATAAGCTTCTGTTTCAGAATGTCGAATGCCTCTTGCTGTTTATCGGTCCATACGAAAGGTGTATTCTTTCGTGTTAACATCGTAAGAGGTACAGCGATCTTCGAGAAATCCTTTATGAATCGCCGATAATAACCGGCCAATCCAAGGAAACTTCTTATTTCGGAGGCATTGCGAGGCGTTTGCCATTTTTGAACGGCCTCGACTTTAGACGGATCAACGGAAATACCTTCGCCAGAAACAACATGGCCAAGGAATTGAATCTATAAAAGCAACAAAGTAGAGTTTCAAGTTTTGTTCAATCAAAGAACGCTTAAGGAATAGTTCAAGACAATGTAAAGTTATACCTGTCTGAGCCAGAATTCGCACTTAGAGAATTTTGCGTAGAGTCTTTCTTTTCTCAGTAACTCTAGCAATTGCCGCAAATGAATAGCATGATCAGCCTCCGTTTTGGAGTAAATCAGAATATCGTCTATGAATACGATAACTGACTTATCCAGCAGCGGTCTGCACACGCGATTCATGAGATCCATGAACGCCGCTGGTGCATTCGTTAAACCGAACGGCATCACGAGAAATTCGTAATGACCGTATCTTGTTCGGAAGGCTGTCTTTGGAACATCCTCATCTTTAACTTTCAACTGATGATACCCAAAACGAAGATCTATTTTCGAGAAGTAGCTGGCTCCTTGTAGCTGATCAAACAGATCATCGATCCTGGGCAGAGGATATTTATTCTTTATAGTAACTTTGTTCAACTCGCGGTAGTCGATGCACATACGAAAAGTTCCGTCTTTCTTTTTGACAAATAAGACAGGTGCACCCCACGGAGATGAACTCGGTCGGATAAACCCCTTTTTCCAACAGCTCTTGCAACTGCTTTGACATTTCCTGCATTTCTGCAGGTGCAAGTCTGTAAGGAGCTTTTGCAATGGGAGCCGCACCAGGAACTAAGTCAATGCCGAATTCGACTTGACGTTCTGGTGGTACTCCAGAAATATCATCGGGAAAGACGTCTGGAAACTCACAGACGATAGGAATGTCAGCTAGGGTTTTCTTTTCAGAGTTAGATTCAGAAGAGACGTAGCACAGATAAGATTCGTGACCCTTAGACAAACATTTGTGAGCTTTCTCTACAGAAATGAAGCAGTGAACACCTTTTCTTTTCTCTCCTTTGATCTCCAATACTCGGCCGTCTGAGGACTTGATTCTGATGATCCGACGGTTGCATACGATCGTTGCTTCGTTGTTCGTTAGCCAGTCCATGCCGATGATAACGTCAAACTCTTTTAGCGGAATCGGTATAAGATCGAGGTTGAATACAATATTATTTACGAGCAGGGTGCAGTTTCGGTAGACAGAATCAGCCATAACATAGTTGTTACTGGCTGTCTCGATATCAATTACAACAGGAAGCTTTGACGGGGATTTAGATAATCTTGATGCAAAAGAAGTCGATATAAAGGAACGACTAGCGCCAGAATCAAATAGTACGCGAGCAGGTATCGTATTTAACAGAAACGTACCGGTAACTACGTCCGGTGTTTCTCTCCCTTCTTCTGCTGTTATCTGAAACACACGTCTCCTTGCTGTCGGAGTTGCAGCATAACTCTTTACTGTAGAACCTCCCGCTGATGAATGCGACTGAAATCGTTGCCCGCTGCGACACTGATACATGAAGTGTCCTCTTTTCCCGCATTTCGCACATCCATGTCCTTGCTGTGGGCACTCTTCACTGCTATGACCAATTTGGTTACACGCAAAAAAAAGTAACATCATTGGGTTACACAGCCCCATGTGTGACTTTCTGCATCGCTTGCCGAATCGTGGCTCGTTCGTTAGTGAATAGGCTTGGGCTTTCGGCTGTGAACTATACTGATGTGGCTGTTGAGACTGGGATTTGTTCGTTTTGAAGAATCTACCGAATCTTTGCTTCTTCGGACGAGAATGACATGTCGGGTTAGTAGACGGAGCATAAAGCTGATCGCCGTACTCTAAATACCCTCGCTCGATCTGTCTAGCTGCTTCTACCATTTCCAAGTAACTCTTGTATTTTATTGCGCTCATCGGATGTCGATATCTCGGGTTGAGTCCTACACGGAATCTATTCATCTTTCTCTCCTCGGTAGCTACTTGATACGAAGAGTAGCCGCACAATCGTGAGAATTCATGCTCATATTCATCAACAGTCTTTGTTCCTTGACTCAGCTGCATCAGTTGTACTTCCATCTTGTCTCGCTGGTCGACTGGACAGTACTTTGCGTTAAACATATCGAGAAACTTATCCCATTCCAATGTCTGAATCACCTCCTCTCCATAAATACTCCTCTGAGTCTTCCACCAAGCACGAGCAACACCGACAAACAAAGCGGATGCATAGCTTACTTTCTTGGAGTCTAAGCAATCAGAAATCCTGAAGATTTCTTCAGTGTGGCTAATCCAATCCATCGCCTGAATTGGATTAACTGTTCCTTCAAAATTCAAAGCACCGCAAGCTTTGAAATCTTTAAACTTGCAGCCTTTTGGCTGAGCAATTTGGGTTTCAGGATTTGTGTTATCAGAATGAGATTCATTAGTCTGGACTTGCTCTTCTTTTCGCTTATTCTTTTTATCTTCTCGTCTTTTAACTTCGGCCTCATCTCTGGCCTGAAACTGTTCTTGCATTGTCTTATTTTGTTGTTCAGAATGTTGGGCTAATAGTTGTTGCATCATTTCGAACATTTGTTGTGGGGTCATGTTGCTTGGTATGTCACCTGATCCTGATCCTGACATCTTCCACTGAAAATTAAAATCATTCAACTATCAGTTTATAGACTTAGATCTATGTACCCTTTTTCCTATCCTAATAGTCTTTACATCCTATCTCAGTTCAAACCACCTAAATGAATGATACATATGTATTGCTTCAGTTTGAGGCCAAGTATACTCACGTAATACTTGATTCACTCAAACTATGGGCTCTGATACCATCCTGTGAATACCACCCCTTACGGGGCAGTTCTCACGAGTCTAGGTCCCACATCATGCAATACGATATCAACCATAACTAAGATAGAGTAATTAATTGCGGAATATTGAATTACAGTACAAATTATTAGGATTTAAGTTTAATACAGATTACCGATTTTAAATTAAACTTATAAAGGGCACAAGTCTAATCTAATTCATGTCATCATATTATCAAGATAAATCTACCAAGACCACAATATTATCATCATCCAATTAGTACCGAAAAGGAGTGCTGAGTAGAGGTCTATGAAACTTCTGTCTTGATCTTTTTAAGACCTAAGAACTAGGTCCGACAGGTGACTTTCCTTTGTCTTTTCTTGTAAAAATGTTAAGTAGCAACCGTAAGGAAAGTTTAGTGAGTAAATAGATTTTCAAATTAAACATGCATTGTCAAGCGGATCATCATAAGTCTAGCGTGATATGTCAAGGCTGCCGCTACAGCCACTCATGATTGAGACATAGAAGTCATAGAGTCGGATGATGCTCAGGCCACGCTCACGCTTAAATCGTGGGGATCAGCCACATACTGGGCTAGCTACCAGTAAATCAACGTGGTGGAACATCGGAGGTCATTACCAAATTCAATAGAACTGGTGAAATAGCCAGGTCTAGAACAATAGACCAATCAAGGATAATCAAGCTGAATCAATATGTCAAGTATATGCAATGATGGAGCATACGTAATCAAAGTCATGATTGCAGTACTCTCAAAGCAGTATCAGAAATGAACTATAAATGCAATGACATAAGAAATGATAGTCAAATAGTTATCATGATCCACTGGGCAACACCCAACCATGGTGTGCACAGGTCACAATCCAGCTGATAATATGAATGTCAAATCAATCTAGCATCAACAATATATCTCAACCGAAAATTCAAGCATGTTAAATCTGAATATCTATAACTCACAGTGTTGGGTCTTTATCAAACAGATATCAAATCTGCCACCTGAGTTATCTCAGGATTTTATCTTTGTCAGTCTGTTCTCTGTCAAATCAAGTCTTTGACCTGCTTTAAATCTTTATATCTTTGTATCTATGTTCAGAATTTCACTGAACCTGTCCAGAATTATCATATTATATCATGTCATGTCATGTCAATCTTATCACTTTTATCTTTAAATTCTTTATTTTATCTGATTCTGATAACTTGTTCATTCATAAATCATTCTTTTAATAATATTCTTTGTTTCATAAATTCTCAAAGGTCAATATATATATATTAATATGTATACTTATTTTGCTAATTATATTGTTATTTTATGTGTTGTCCAAGTGTTTTATTCAATATATTCGAATTTAAGGAGTGGGTTTGAATTTATATAACATATTCGAACATATTAATAAATTTGAAAGCTTTAAATTAAATATGAGACTAAATTCGAAGCCAATCTTGATTATAAACCATAGGAACAAAATTCTAGATTTCCATACTTTGACTTTGACATATTCAAAATCCATGGCTTCAATTAAAGGTTTAAAGTCGAGTGTGGAACTTAAATTCGAATCCACACACTAAATTCAAATTATATGTTTTCGAATTTAGTGCCAAGCACAAACTTTAATTCGATTTTAATGGATAAATTCGAATTATATATTCGAATTTAACTACAAAATCGAGTTTGTTCATACATTTCGAGTTTGTTCTTGGCATTCTCGAATTTTTTCATATTTACAGCTTTAAATCATGAATTTCAAAGCCATAAATCACGAATATAATGAGTATTAAGCCTAGGTTCGTTTAATTTATACTTAATCTAGTTAAAAACTTAGGCTAAATTAACTTTAATCATACAAAATAATTAAATTCGAATTTATTCTTAAAACGAAAAATATAAAAGCTTAAAAATATCGATTATTAACTCAAATTCGTACGAAATCACGTATGGAATAGCATATTTATGTAGAATTCTTCGAGATCTTTCCAACGATATATAAAACTCGATAATCGGCCGGTCGGTTTGGGAGATAATTTAGAGAGAGAGTAGAGAGAGAGTGGATGAGTGTCAAATGGTTCATAAATCTCGTTTATATACTTCATCTAGTTATATTTGCTAGTTAACCCACTTTCATTTTTGTATATTATATCTCATTTATTTAATTATGTTTAATAATTTATTAATTCATAATATAAATATTTATATAATTTAATTAAATATTTCATAACTTAATTAAATTATAATTCAAATAATGTAATAATATTACATTATCGGTTCAAATACTGAATTTATGACTTGATCAAAAGTTAGGTTGTTACATCCTGAGATCGAAAAAGTAGCGAGATCGAAACGAAAGACTGCCAGGATTCAAAATCAACAATTAATCATTGAGAATTTAAACACCTAAGAGGAAGAAATTCCTGATTTAGAAATTCCTAATTTAGAAAGCCCTCCGATTTCGCCACGAAATCGTGATCAAGAAGAACCCGAGCGCTTACTTGCTAGAATGGGTGATCAACCGAGACGTACGGTTCAGTCGCATTACTGTCCAGCTGATGTGCCTGACCCTTCTCCAATTTGTTATCCCGGAAACGAGAATGAACCAGAAGTTCGTCCTCAATTATTCCAAATTCTTCTGATCTTTCGAGGGATGCCAAGTGAGGAACCCTATGAACATCGAGCTGAGTTCACAGCTATTTGTAAAGCAAACCATGATCGAGGTATAACCACCGACGGTTAAAACTTCGATTATTTCCTTTTTCGTTAATAGAGAAAGCGAAGAATTGGTTCGTATCCTTACCAACCAATAGCATTACAACATGGGATCAAATGAAACAAGAATTCCTTAATGAATATTACACCATTTGTAAAACAACCGAGAAAAGAAAGGGAATTACCAGATTTAAACAAAAACCGGGCGAACAATTCTACGAAGCGTTCGATCGTATGAACGAATTATTGAGAACTTGTTCACTCCACAAGGTACCCAAATGGATGCATATCAAAACATTCTTTGATGGTGTGGGTCAACAGACTCGTAATATGCTTATAGCTGCCACAGAAGGCACATTTTTAGGTAAAGATGACGATGAGGCTTGGGAGTTGCTTAATCAACTCGAAAAAGGCCTTAAGGTCCTAGCTGGTTCTGAAAATAGTATAGGAGTTCAAGTTATGGGCATAGATAATGCCTGGAAACGTGAGGTTAAAACTGAGAATTCAGAATTAGGAAAGAAAATGGATCAATTGATGAAGGGTTTTTCAAACCCTAGCGTGTCAATTTATTGTGTTACATGCAGAGATGCATCGTATCATTCCGAAGCATGTCCTCAAGTGCAATCCACTGAGGAATTTTCTATTGAAGTTTATGGATTTAGAGCTCATTGAGGGAGAGATAACCCATTTTCGGAAACATACAATCCAAGATATGAACCACCAAAGAGAGAATATCAATATGGTTCAACTTCAGCAGCTAAGGATGAGCAATATTATAAGACAAATCATCATGATCAACAACAATATCAAGTAAAAACAAATATGACTTCTGCGAAATTTGCAAAGTTTGCTAAATTTATGAAACAACAATCAGCTATCAGTACTAAGACCATGGAGATGTTAACTCGCCAGATGGGTCAGATAGCTGAGTCGATTACTAGGCGAGAGGAGGTGAAGCTTCCTAACAATACTGTTCCCAATCCTTCACACGCCCATCATCATAACAAAGATAGGAAACACGAAATTAACGAAATTAATGAAATAGCTAAGATAACCACATTAAGGAGTGGAAGAGAGGTAGACAATAAAATAGACATGCTAAAGAGAAAGAGGCAGAAGAAGATACCGACACTGAAGTCGTGTATGAGGAGAAAGAGGTTCCTAAGAAGGTTTCTTTTAAAGAGCCAATTAAAGCAGATATTCCAACTCCCAAAGTTGGGGAGGCGGATAAGAGTCAGGATACTTCAATTCCTCCTCCTTATCATGCTGCTTTAGAAAATCCAAAATCTTCTCCAGACGGCAAAATGGGCCGAAAACCAGAGGATCTTTGGGACTTATTTAATCAAGTTAAGATCAATATTCCTCTGATAAAGGCCATTCAACAAGTTCCATCTTATGCCAATTTTTTAAAAGATCTCTATACTCAGAAAAGAAAGTATAAGTATAAGGTCTCGCTCCCAAAGCAGATCAATCTAACTGAACAACTGAGTGCAGTAGTTTCTAGTTATCTACTTCCTAAGCTGAAAGATCCTGGATTACCACTGATTCCAGTGACAATAGCCAATGTGCTAATTAAGAAGGAATTGCTTGATCTTGGAGCTAGTATTAATATTTTACCTGGAAACTTGTTTGATAAACATGATCTATGTCAGTTACAGACAACTGATATTATCTTACAACTGGCAGATCGGTCAACCAAGTGCCAAAGAGGTATTCTATCAGACGTCATAGTAAAAGTTGAAGATTTTTACTATCCACTTGACTTCCTAGTATTGGACACCGAAAGTTCAATGGGAGATAATCAACCGACTTATTATCCTAGGCAGACCTTTCTTAGCCACAATTAATGCACAAATTAATTGTAGGATAGGAGCAGTGGATATTGCCTTTGGTAATAGGAAATTAAGACTGAAGGTATTTAATGCTTCAAGTGTCTGTGCTATTGATTCAGAATGTTATCTTATAGACATGGTGGACGAACTTGTGCAGCAGTATAGTTCGTTAGTCAACACCAAAGATGCGACTGAGTTATTCTTTGCTGGGAATGAATTAGTCCAGTTAAATCATACTGAGTGTGATGAGTTAGAAGTAGTCACGGAATCCACATTAGAGTCAAAACAACCACCGTAGACCCATAGGACTGAAAAATTACCTACTGATTTACCCAAGTAGCCAAACCTTCAATAGAGCAACCACCTGTTCTAGAATTGAAGGAGCTGCCATCGCATCTGAAATATGCTTTTCTTGGTCAGAATGACACGTTGTCTGTCATAATTTCATTAGATCTGACTGAAGAGCAAGAACAAGCTCTACTGCAAGTGTTAGTCAATTATAAAGAAACAGTAGGGTGGAGGACAGCTGATTTAAAAGGAATCAGTCCCACTTTGCGTATGCACCGAATCATTACTGATCCGGAAGCTAAATCAGCTCGGGATGCATAAAGGAGGTTCAATCCTAATTTGAGAGAGGTAGTTAAGAAGGAAGTATTAAAATGGTTGGACGCTGGAATTATATATCCTATATCTGATCGGTAAGTGGGTATGTCCAACCCAAACTGTGCCTAAAAAAATCGGGAATTACAGTTATTAATACTGAAGAAGGAGAGAAGATAACTACTCGCCCTGTAACTGGGTGGAGAGTTTGTATAGATTACAGAAAACTTAATGCTGCTACTTCGAAAGATCATTTTTCGCTACCATTTATAGATCAAATAGTAGAAAAATTAGCAGGACAGAAGTTTTATTGTTACCTTGATGGATATTCCGGTTATATTCAAATCCCAATCCATCCAAGGATCAAGAGAAAACCACATTTTCTTGGCCCTATGACGCATTTGCCTACCGAAGAATGCCGTTTGGACTATGTAATGCACCCGCCACATTTCAGCGATTTATGATGACTATATTTTCAGATATGGTGGGTGGTTCTCTTGAAATATTTATGGACGATTTCACCATGTTTGATAAAACATTTGAAGATTGTCTGGGACATTTAGAGAAAGTCCTAAAGAGATGCACTGAAATCAACTTAGTATTAAGTTGGGAGAAAACCCATTTTATGGTAAAGGAAGGGGTAGTCCTAGGTCACTTTGTGTCCGAGAGAGGAATGGAGGTACATAAAGCAAAAGTTCAATTATTTTCCTCACTTCCACCCCCTACCAACGTTAAAGAAATAAGATCATTCTTAGGCCACACTGGTTTTTATCGGCGATTCATTAAAGATTTCAGTGAAACCTCAAGGCCGTTATACAATCTTCTTTCAAAAGATATCGAGTTTAATCTTGATGATGCTTGTATGAAAGCATTTGAGAAGCTTTAATCAAAATTAACCGAAGCGCCAATTCTGCAATCTCCGGATTGGACTCAACCATTTGAGATCATGTGTGATGCGAGTGATTATGCAGTTGGTGCAGTTTTAGGACAAAGATTTGAGAAAAAGCCAGTAGTAATTTACTATGCAAGTAAAACCTTTAATGAGGCACAAATCAATTACACAACTACGGAGAAAGAATTATTAGTTGTAGTGTTTGCCCTAGATAAATTCAGATCCTATATTTGGGAGGCAAAAGTAATTGTGTACTCTGACCACAGTGCTTTAAGACATTTATTGCCAAAGTAGGATGTCAAGCCTAGATTGATTCGGTGGATCGTTCTATTGCAAGAATTTGATTTAGAAATTAAAGATAAAAAAGGCACAGAAAATGTTGTTGCCGATCATTTATCAAGGCTTCAATTAATCCCAACAAACTCAACTAATCAAATCAGGGACTCCTTCCCTGATGAACAATTATTATCTATATCTAAAATTCTCTGGTTTGCGAATCTAGTTAACTATTTCGTAATAGGAAGATTGCCAGAGCACTGGAACTCACAACAAAGAAAATATTTTTTATGCTCAAGCAAAGCAATATATTTGGGATGAGCCTGATCTATTTAAAATAGGAGAAGATAAAATTATAAGACGGTGTGTCCCTAACTCGGAACACGAAGATATTCTGAAACACTTCCATGCATATGCATGCGGTGGCCATTTTAGCGCAAAGAAAACTGGCCACCGGATATTGCAGTGTGGGTTTTTCTGGACCACAATATTTAAGGATGCATACGAGTTTGTTAAGGGATGCACAAGATTTCAGCAAACTGGTGGCATCGCGAAAAGAGTTGAAATGCCTATGACCCAGATATTAATTGTCGAAATATTTGATCTACGGGGCATTGATTTTATGGGACCATTCCCTAAATCATTTGGATATGAGTACATCTTAGTGGCAGTAGATTATGTTTCCAAATGGGTGGAAGCAGAAGCTACACGCACTAATGATAACCGGGTTGTGTGCAAATTTGTTAAAAGAAATATTTTAGTACGACACGGTATTCCAAGGGCTATTATCAGTGACGGAGGGTCACATTTTAATAATCAGCATTTTGCTAAACTCCTTAAACAGTACGAAGTTGATCATAGAATAGCAACGCCTTATCATCCGCAAACAAGCGGACAAGTCGAGATCTCAAATAGAGATATCAAGAGAATCCTTGAAAAAACTATCAGACCTGATCGTAAAGATTTGTCTAAAAAATTAGAGGATGCTCTATGGGCATACAGAACCGCATTTAAAACACCAATCGGTATGTCCCCATACAGACTTGTATATGGTAAGCTTTGCCATTTACCTGTGGAATTAGAACACCAAGCTCTATGGGCAATCAAAAACACTAATTTTAATTTACATGATGATGGCGTTGATTGGAAATTCCAATTAAATGAACTGGAAGAAATTCATAGAGAAGCCTACTAAAGCACTAGAATTTATAAAGAGAAAACTAAGGTTTTCCACGATTGAATGATTAAAAATAAAATATTTACCAAAGGAAATAAAGTTTTGCTATTTAACGCAAGACTTAGAGTATTTCCCGGTAAATTAAAAAGTAAATGGACAGGTCCATTTATTGTAACGAATACCTACCCACACGGTGCGGTAGAAATACAGGACCTAAAAGGTGGTGAGCCATTTAAAGTAAATTGACATACAATTAAATTATATGTTCAATGGGCAACCAATGATATGTTAGTATCTGAAATCATCAGACTACAAGATCCTAAGGTTAATTAATTAGTTTAGGAGCAGTACGTCTGGCTGAAGACGTAAAACATTGCGCTTCCTGGGAGGCAACCCAAAGTATTTTGATTATGTCAATTTTATTGTTTATTAAGTGTGTTTATTTGCTTATTTGTGTTATTTGTGTGTATCCTATTAAGTTGAGGAGGATTCATCCTCCTGAACTTGGTTGTGATTAGAAATTAGGATTTATATTAAATAATAAGACCCCACATCTAGAAAATAAAATTTTTAAGCACGTAGCAGAATTATTTTAACCCGATAAGACAAGCGTAAGTTAAAAAATTAAAGAATTAGGGTTCCAAGACCAGGGCACGGCCCAGATCGCAACTCCAGAGGCCCGGGCGCAGGGGGAGCGCAGGCCTGCGCTTGCCCTGCGGCCCGACGCACTCAAAATCTTATAAAAATGGCAGTGATCAATCCCATAAGTTGAAAACCCTAATTCCAGTTCAGAAGACGGAGACTTCGAATTTCTAAGCCTAAAAACATCAAAAATTCGTCTTTTCTACGTCAATTCTTTGATCCAACGCTTGTTTATCGCTAAGGTTAGCAGTGTATACTCCCTAAAATCCCTTTAACTTCATTCTACATTAGTTTCATTACGTTTTATCATGCATGCATGGGTGGAATTTTTGGGAGTTATATGGTTTTTATAGAAAAAGGGTTATTAATAATTTTCAATTGTTCATTTAATTAATATAAAATTATTTTTGCAAAACTATTGTAAAAATAATGCATTTTTTCCATATTTATTATAAATTATAAACTTTTTGTCGTAAAAGGTAATATTTTTATTGCTTATTTAAAGTTCATGCATTTGATAGGGTTAGATTGGGCTCACATTGTTGGTGAGACTTAGGATTAGTTAATTATTATTGAAAAAGGGTTTTTAAATTATCTTGCGTCATTTACGTAAAAACCCCACATTTTTAATCCTTTGTTTTTGCATTATTTTTAGATGTCAACCCAATTTCATGCTAATGGTAACCGTCCTAGAACCTCCCAAAAACCTAGAATGAGAACCCACAACCCTAGGGATGTTCGTTTTGAAAAAATGACTTAATGTGGAATTTCCCGAAATTCCTCCAAACACTAACAATGGTAAACCCCCTAGGTTTCTCATAGAGCGTAGCATAAAAGAGTCATTTTTACACTTTTGGAGTGTTTTGAGAGGCTAGGATGGACTAAAGCCATACAATAGGAACTTCCATATATCCACACTAGTTTAGTCCAATAGTGGTTCGCCACAATGCGTAGGATTGAGAGGTCTGAGGAGCACGATTTCGAGCTAGTGGGAAGGGTAAGAAACAAAGGGGTGTTAATCTCTAGAGAAAAGTTATATGAAGAATTCTTAATTGACACAGACACACCTCGTCCTATGGAATTCTTGACACTGTCTAATACCCAGGTGGCTACAATGCGTACAGTTAACAAATGGACTAATCAATGGGATCAAATAATAGCAACCATTTTTCGTATTTTAATTAGAGCTGCCCGGACCTATACCGCCTTCAACAGAGGTGATTTATGCCATTTAGCCAAAGTTATGTGGAACCACAACGTGAAACCATAAGAGATTCTAGTAGTGCACGCATTAGTGACTGGATACCTAACCATATCTTTAGGATATATAATAATGGAAAATCCGTGGGAGAGTAGTTTCCCAGGGCAAATGATGACATATCCACACTGCCGTATGCTAACTGAGCTATTCATTATTAGGAAAGCGGTATCGGAGCAATTGCCAATAAAATACCTCAACCCGAACGAGATTTGGTTCACTAGAGTCACGATGTTAGGGCTAGTTTTTGAGAAAAACCATTTAGGTTTCCAAATTCGTTGTCCAAAGTCTACTAAAATAACCCAAATCTCATTCCTGCAACCGAAAATCCTGAATGACAAAACGACAAAGAGGATGAAAGATCATGAGAAAAAGTAACAATCGAAGACTTGATGAGATCTCAAATCAACATTCTGCGGGATGTCATGGGTAGCATACTAAATGCAAACAAAGAATTGGTGAAGAATATTGAAAAGTTGCAAGAGGAGCAAAACAAGCATGCAAAGCTGTTCCAAAGTCACTCAGACTGGCTCACCACCTTGCAGATCATTGTCGGAGAGTTGGAAGAAATTGTCACACCACATGCATAATGATGAAATTTAGAATTATTTGAATATTTATTTTAATTACGTGTGCTAAAACATTAAGTATGGTTTGTATTTTTATTTTTTTCTGATGTGGTGGTTTAGTTAGTTTGTTTTGATTATTTATGTGATTTGGATTGTAATAGTACTTTATTTTTTTTATTTTAAAGTGTGATGTTTATTTAAGTTGAATTATAAAAGTTGAATTTTGTTTGTTTTATTATTTGTTTGTTTAATTTCAATAAGGAATATGTACTGATCTATCTTTCTATGTTCTCAACCGATAAATTAATCTTGATGTGACGAGGACGTCACAAAAGTCTAAGTTGGGGAGGGTTGGTTATAATGATAAAATTAATTAATTAATTTAGCCCTCATAAAAAAATTTTAGACTACATTCCATATCAAATATTAGAAAGATTTACAGCCCCGCGTACCAAAACTGTAAAAAATTGAAATTTCAGCAATGTTGGGCGTAGGGGGGGTGGGGGTGCAGGCCTGCGCTGGCCCTGCGTCATGTCGAGTTAAAAATCAGTTTTGAGCCCCATTTCACCATTTTCACAACCCTAGAGCAAGGGCTACGGTTGGGTGTGCGGCTCTCTCCCAAAAACATCATTTTTGTGCCCAAAATTTGCAAATTTAAGCTTCAAAACACCTACATTTTCATAAATATCAAGGATCTACGCTAGAAATCACCTCTTTGTGGGTAGTTTCATCAATCCTTGAAGATTTTTGGGTAGAGAAAGTGTGGAAGAAAAAAGCTAGATTTGTATCAAGTAAAGCTTTCAATCACCAATGTTAGTGTTTTTATTGAGTTATTGCAACTTATTTCATACTTTTGAAGCAAAAAATGATAGCTTGAGCTTCATGGTCATCCATGGTGTTTTCATGGTGATCTTGACTTTTTAGAGTCAATGTATGTGAAATTGCATGATTTTAATGAAAACAATTGGTAATTCGTCATGGTTAATTTGTAGAAATTAATTTGAAGTTATAAAGTTGGTTGCCAAAATGTGCATATATTGTTAAAATTATAAAACTTAGGTGACTAGCTTAAAAATTAATTTTATGTGCTAAATGTTTTTTTTATTAAAATATGATACATGTTTAGTGCTTAAAATAACGACAAATTATAGACTATATATATAGGATGCAAAATGTGAGCGTAAAAGAGTATATATATATATATATATATATATATATATATATATATATATATATATATATATATATATATATATATATATATAAATATATATATATATATATATATATATATATATATATATATATATATATGCATCTTTTATGTAAGCGTAATTGTGCAAACTGCAATTATACGTTACATTATTTAATTTATCTCATACATATTGTGGTTGGTTGGAACAAATTGTAGATGGCAAGGAGAACGAGACAACGAACCCAAAATGTTAATGTCCCAATAGATTGGTCTCCAAACCTCCTTTTATCCCAACACATTAGAACACATTTATTTTTATATAAGAAATATTCAAATAAAGTGTCAACTGAAAAGAGGGTTAAGAGGAGTGATTTTGAGGATTACGAGATCCCATACCTTTTTGACTATTTGAGGTGGGAAAGTGTGTTAAATATGGGCGGCAATGATATTTATCAGTCTGATGTAGTCGAGTGGATGTCTACCCTACGGAGGGAGACGGGTCGTTCAGCGAACGACTTTAGGTTGATAGGTACCGTCCATGGTAGGGACGTGGCAATGGATGCACAAATCCTTTACCAATTATTTAATTTAGATACTGGGGTAGGCTACGAAGGGTCTAACCAGCAGGGGTACGAGTATAGGAATGAGGCCCAATTGGCCTTCACTGATATGACTTGGTCAGGGGAGTGGACTGAGCAGGTTAATAGAGTCTTTATCCCATCCATTTTGGAGTCCGAGTCCTCCACTTCCTACAGCCGAAAGGCTTTATCTCCGAGGTGTAAGGTGCTTCACAAGATTCTTATGAATAACATCTTACCTCGTGATAGTGACCTGACCACAGTCAGGCATAGGGATATCACAGTCCTTCACGCCCTTCTTAAGGGTAGGCCCAGAATGTCCTTTGCATGGACAATTATGAATGATTTATGGGCCATGTACGACACGAGAGAGAGGACGATCATCCCCCATGCTTGGTTGATCTCCAAGTTCCTTGAGTCAACGGGCTCACTTTCGCCCGATTCCCTTCTATCCCCCATTTCGGCGACGTTCATTACGGCTGCCATGTTCCCTACCTTGATTTTTAGGGAAGTTGACGAAGGGTTAGAGATATTTGACAAAGAGACAAATAATTCGTATATCATGGACTCTACTGAGGATGAGAGGAGAGAGAGAGAGAGAGAGAGAGAGAGAGAGATAGAGAGAGAGAGAGAGGAGAAGGCCGCCAATGAGGCGGAAGTTTGGCTTTCCGAGCCGAACCTAGGTGTGTCTACCTCGCGCAGTCGAGGTAATGACAGTTTTGATTTTGACCGCATGATGAGGCGGATTGAGGATATAGTCGTGGTTTAGGGTGAGTTCCGAGAGGATGTGACCCAGAGGCTAGATGAGATGAATGGTCGTATGACCCATATTTATGATAGGGTCGATCACTTAGCGGGTCGGGTAGATCAGTTATAGGATGGACAGAGAGCCCTGGCATACCAAAACGCCTATTACCAGCACCATGACTGGCCATATTCGGAGGGAGTCCGACACCATGAGGACTCTGTAGCCGGTATGCCATATCAGTCTTATGAGGATTACATGATGCCCGACTACCAGGCCTATAACCCTGCCGTAGATACTTATCAGCGCTATCCGGCGCATGGCAGGCAGGACCTCCCAGAACCGATGCCTCCTCACTTGGTTCCGCCGACTGCACAGTTCACCCATGGCCAGAACCTGTATACCGACTTTTTCAACAGTGTCTTCGGTCCTCCTCCGCCGCCTCCTCCATTTGAATGATCGGGTACTATATTTCCTTATTCTTTACTTTTCTGTCTTTTATTTTATTTAATTTTGTTATGCATTCAGTTTCTTTATCATAATTTCATTTTTAGTTCTTAGCCGAGTCCTATTTAGAGTTTATAATGTTTATATAGTCTGTCATTTATTCCCCATTTAAGACTTGTTTTCCGATCAGGCTGTGGAACATGATGATACTTAGAAAATACATGTGCGAGGGAATTGGTTAGTGTTGACAGGATATTTTATAATTAAGAAAAAGAGTCATAGTAATAATTAAAATTTTTTCCATGTAAAATGAATTCAAGTACGTTAAAATTTATTTGGGGTTAAATATAAGTAATGTGTCAAAAGATTTTGGAAACTCATGCAATAAGGAAGAGAACTTAATCATGTTTTAGCCTCAAAAGTAATTTAATTCTAGTCTAGATGGTTCGGGAATTTAAGTCCGTAGGGGTACTACTCATGCCTGATCCCCTAAAACCATTTGGTTTGGG